>QVIE01001665.1:0-18223 GCA_013387415.1 Panellus pusillus | reverse complement strand
GAACCAGCCAGTGTTTGTCTTCGTCCCCATCACCAAACACTGCTATAATTTCGTCTCCTGCCCAAAATGGCCAAAAAGGGCTCGCAGCTCAGCCAACTAAAGTCTGCGCTCTCTCATGCCGGCGTTACCGGCCAAAAAAACGGCAGCAGAAGCGCAAGCGTACCTCAGCGCCGCAAGAAAAAGACAAGGCCAAGCGCGCCGCAAAAGCTTGAGGAGATTCACAAACGCCTGAACCCGTTCGACGTGAAAGTCACGAAGCTCAAACATGAAGTCGGAGGCAGGAAGCTCAAAGGCGTGACGGGTCGCCCGCGCAGAGTCGGCAAGCGGGCATCGAGGCACGCAAGAAGACGCTTCTAGTCGAGTATGAGACCAAAGGCCACGCCGGGGAATCGTTGACCGCCGATTTGGCGAGAACGATCCCAGTATGAGCGTCGAGGAGAGGATGCTGCAACGGTTTACAAGGGAGAGGCAGCGCACATCGCGTGGCGCGGCGTTCAATCTCGAAGATGAGGAGGAGCTCACGCATTATGGGCAGAGCCTGTCCAAGCTCGACGATTTCGATACCGTGGATTGCAGGTGGAGGATGAGGAAGAAGAGATGACTGGTGCGAGGCTCTTTCTTGCTCATGAAAGAAAACTCATTTTTCTCTAGGCCAAATGAGCGGCGACGTTGTTGGGAAGACGCACTTTGGCGGGTTTTCGGACGACGAAGGGGAGGAGGATAATGAGGAGGTACGGCCTCATTCCCGGTTCCTACTTCGCAACAAACACGTTTCATACAGCCCGAACGCAAAAAATCCAAGGCGGAGGTTATGGCTGAAGTCATGGCAAAGAGTAAAGAACACAAGGTTTGTTGTTTTCTTCCGTTCCATTTGCAATAATGTAGCTAACGCAACTCCCAGCTCCGTCGCCAAATGGAGCGCGAGGAAGAAGACAACGTACGGCACGAGCTCGACCAGGAGTTCGATTCACTTCGGGACCTGATCTACGCGCCAGATCCCTCCGCCTCGGGGAGCAACTCCATCCCGCTAGGCGCTGGCGCTGCACCGGCACCGAAACCGGTGGAGATCGACTACGACCAGCGCGTGCGCGAGCTCGCCTTTGACGCGCGCGCAAAGCCAAAGGATAGGACGAAGACCGAGGAGGAGGTCGCACGAGAAGAGAAGGAAGCGCTGGAGAAGGCGGAGAGGAAGAGGAGAAAGCGCATGCTGGGATTAGAGGAGAGCGATAGCGAGGAAGAAGGTGGGCGAGCGCGAAAAAGGCGGAGGAGGGGCGGGGACGATTTGGAGGATGATTTTGATGACGAGGGGGAGGGGTGGGCGGGGATTGGAGCTGGGTTGGGGAGGGGGCGGATGTCGCAGATGTGGACGAAGACAGTGAAGACGGCGAAGAGGACGGAGACGAGGAAGATGAGGAGGACGGCTCAGACGACGCGGAGGATGAGGAAGAGTCCGAAGTGGAAGGCGAGCACGAAAACCTCAGTTCCTCGGCGAAACCATCAAAGGGGAAGTCTAGATCCAAAGCCCCAGACAAGGAACTGCCTTATACGTTCCCTTGCCCCGCGACCCACGAGGAGCTCCTAGAAATCCTGGACGATGTGGACGACAAGGACGTCCCTACGATCATCCAGCGCATTCGGGCGCTACATCACACCAGTCTCTCTCCGGATAACAAAATCAAGCTGCAGGTCTTGACATCCGTGATAATCGACCACATCCTGTACATATCCACTCCCCCTCAACCCCGTCTCGCCCTCGTCTCGTCCCTCCTTCCCCACCTCTTCTCGCTCACGCGCGCATATCCCATCCAAGCCGCGGTGGCTTTCGTCTCCAAGCTCTCGCTCATGCACAAGAACCTCAAACGAGGTCTCGCGCGCGGGGCGCTGGACCCTTCATCGCGGACGTGGCCCGGACTGGCGGAGCTCACGCTCCTGCGTGTGCTGGGCGCGACGTGGCCCACAAGTGATCTTCACCACGCAGTCGTCTCCCCAGCTCGCGTCTTGCTCGGCGAGTACCTCGGCCTCGGCCGCGTGCGTGCGCTACCTGATATTGCAAGTGGGTTGTTTTTGTGCACCCTTTGCTTGCAGTACGAGGCGCTTTCAAAGAGGTTGGTGCCCGAGGCAGTGAATTTCGCGGTGAACAGCGTGTTGCATCTTGCACCGAGTGGGTATATAGATGTTGCCTCGCTGCCGGGGGCATTTCCGGCGCCAGATTTTCGGTCGGAAGCATGTCGTGGGCTCGCGTTGAGGGAGAGTTCTGTAGCAGACGCGCCAGCGGGAGAGAAGGCAAATCTGGTAAAATTGTTGACGGCGGAGGAGCCCACCGAGGAGGGCAAGGCACAGCTTCTGGGGCTGGCTGTGGACCTCCTGGGCCGATTTGCGGAGATGTACAAGGGTTGGACGGATTTGTTGAACTGTATGAGCCGCTGCTCGAGGTTTTGCTGCATGTGAGAGGAAGGGGGAAGTTGGGTAACGGGCTCAAGGTGTGTGCTCACGATCGACGCGGGTCATCACCTCATAATAGTTCTACCTCAGACGCGGCTGGCCTCAGTGACGGACGCCATCAAGCGGCTACTTCGCTTCGCTCGAGAGGGGCGCGAGCCGCTGATGCTGCAGGCGCACAAGCCAATCCCCATCCCGACCTATATTCCCAAGTTTGAGACGTCGAAGTCGTCGTACTTCCGGAGTCAGGATCCCGACCGCGAGCGGAACGAGGCCGCAAAACTCAAGCGGGAATACAAACAAGAACGCAAGGGCGCGATCCGAGAGTTGCGGAAGGATGCGCGTTTCTTGGCGGGGGTGGAGCAGAGGAAGCAGGCGGAGAAAGATACGGCGTATAACGAGGGGATGAAGAAGGTGTTTGGTTCGATACAGAGTGAGAGGGCGGAGGAGAAGGCGATGGAGAGAGACAAGGCTAGAATCAAGAGGAGGGCTGGGAAGTAGCATCATTGACAATAGATCTGCATCTCCCGAGTCGGGACTCGGACTACGTCTTTTTATCCTTTGTCGCGTCGCGTCACGACATAATGTATTGACCGTGACACAACCGTCACTCCAAGCCAAGTCGCGTCCATGAAAGATGTCGATACCCGCGACTCCTGTCCGTCTCCTCGAGTCGCAGATAGAGCCTTCTAAAGACAAAGATATCCTGGCTTCCTTGACGGAGCTTGTTCGCAGAGTTTCCGATGGAGACGACAGATGGGAGTCGACCGTCGTTGCAGCTACCGAGTATTGTCTTGCCGCTTTTCCATCGATAAAAAGCGGCCGAGCGTGGCACGACATGAAGACGCAAGTTCTACTGGCTCATGCATGTCTGGAAATCATCAGAAAAGTCACCAAAACCGCCGCCGAGAAGACATGGACCATGCAGCTCTCGCAGCAGACGTTCGCCCGATTGTTCAATTTCTATCATCATCTACAAACGTGGCTTGATGTTGAGTTTGAGCCGACCACAGAGCTGCCGATTACTCCGCACGACCTTGTGAACGACGTGTTCAACACAACGATCTTCTTCCTGCGCAGCTTGGGTGGCCTCGTGAGGTACATAGAAACCTCAAAAACCCCTCTATGGAAGAATTTGCGCGTTATCCTGGCGGAGTGCTTGAATGTCGTTGAGGGCAAGTCGGACGGTTGTTCCCTCTTGCATTGCAGTGAAATTGACTTGAAAATAGATGTCACTTCGCGGGCGTCCGATTTGGTCTTTCCGGTTGCCGTCACTCTCTTCGCGAAAACGCCTGTACAAGACGCGACTCAGACTCCTCCTGTAAGCCATGTCCGCCACACTCGATCTCATACTCAAGCGTGTCTGTAGGAGCTTCAAGATAACTCATCTACACTGACCCTGCATTCTATCGCCGATCTTCCGTCCTTCATCGAACACACAGTCCCTATCCTTGTGCATTCTGTGTCGCCGTCACTTCTATCTCAATGGTTCCTGACCGACTTGACTCGGCGAACTGCCGAGATCGTAGGCAAAACGTTTGCTTATTGTCTATCGCCTTCTTGCGTCGCCTCGACAGAAGACCGGGCGAGGGTCTTGATGAAGCTAATAACATTCCCTCCTTTGTTCCCCGAGTACTCCGCCTACATCCCTGACTTGTCGTTCAGACTCTTGCGGCACCGTCTTCTAGAGGGCCCGGCGTCCAGATGGGAAGTTATAGACAACGACATGTGCGAGTGCTTTCAATCCCGGTCTTTCGCGCCTCCTGCGCAAGCCGATTTGGTGGAAATTCTTGCCATTGTCGGCGCAGAAGCCTGGGGAGACAATGGAAACGACTTGAGAGTGCGTCTCAAAGCTGTTGGTTTCGCAATCTCTGATATCGCACAGAATACGGCCGTTTGCTACCTGCGCAGCTGCTTGCCTCATCTCAAAGTTGACGTTCTACAGCTCGTTCGACAACTGCTGTCCAACGTCGATCTCAATGCCGGATACGGTACATTATTGGGAGAGGTGGATCAAAGACTGGCTAAGGAACCTTCGGCGACCAATTCTGATGCCCAGGTGGAATGGCGTGAACAGATAAAGAATTCTACTCAAGAGCTCATCTTCCCCATCACTATCTCTTGGATGGACGACGATCAGACGCTCAGTGAGGAGGACTATGCCCAGCGTGCGCTGGATGATATCAAAGCGCGATTTGAGAGGTTAGCA
The DNA here is from genome assembly GCA_013387415.1 of Panellus pusillus. Taxonomy (NCBI): domain Eukaryota; kingdom Fungi; phylum Basidiomycota; class Agaricomycetes; order Agaricales; family Mycenaceae; genus Panellus; species Panellus pusillus. Next base: position 13,575 of record QVIE01001665.1, on the reverse strand, counting down.
TTTCACGTTTCCTTCTTCCTGAGTCTGAACCTAGTGCTCTAGACAACTCGTCGATGGCGATGCAGCGGCGCGCACGATCTTGATAGACGAGCTTGCGACATTTAGTTGTGCAGTATCCGGCTGCAAGCAATCGGATCGTCCGCGTCATCCCAAGAGGCTTAAGCTTTTCACACTCCCGGCAGGACTCTCTGTGGTCGCGCGCTTCTTGGATGGCTCCGAAAACGAAGTCCCTCCGGGAGTTCGGCGCCGTGTGTATCTGGTCCTCAGTAGTATAATCAAGCATCATACTATTTCGCCCGAGCGTGATGGAATGGATCACGCTTCGGACACGATCCTGCGAGGTGTGCTCGATCCTGATCGAAATGTGCGTCTCGCCGCCGGGTGAGATTATACACTATAACAGCCGACGCTTTTTTCCGATTTGAGATCTAGCTCGGCCCTTGCTGCACTCATAGAGCTCATTGCAGATGAGGGATCCGGCGCTTGGAAGCACACCGAGCTTCTATTCGCTCAGTTCAATGGGATGCTGGAGAACAACCTGGTCGCGGTGAAAGAAACTCTATTGGTAATTGCAGGTCAGATTGGAAAGTGCGTCTCTTTGGGTGTCCATCCACGTTTCCAGCTTTCTGACCATGGCTCCAAGAACGAAAAACAGCGGTATTTTGGGCCAGGTCTTGTGTCTTCTTGTCCCGCAATTAGGGAGTCCCAACACGGTGCTCAGAGGGACCGCATATACGCAAGTAGATTGGTTCTCCCCAACGCCATGGCCTCATCTGATGACTTTGATTCCTCCAGATTCTCGCTGTTGCGGAGAGTCACGAAAAGTCAACCATGGCCTTGATGCTCCCGTATCACGACCGGATTGCCCCTTTCTTGATCCTGCGGATGTGTTCCCAACCTCACCTGCTCAGAGAAGCGTGCCGCTTGATGTACGTCAACATCGAGGACTTCATCTCTACAACGCTCTCTCGTACGCTCCCGCACGTATTCGCTGCATGCGAAGTCAAAGTCATAGAAAAGATCGGCAACGCATTGAACATCAAGCCTTCGACGCTTTTGTTGAATCATTCCGCCGATATACTTGCACAGATCTTCCTCCTCCAAGGCCCGGGGAGACAGAGAAAGCTCTATCGTGCTTACTTGATGTCCTCGTGGATTCCGCGAATCAGAAAGGAATCGACGCGCGCAGCGTTGTCAAGAGCTGTATAGTACAGCTTATCGCGCAATTGGTTATCGTCATGGGCGACGAGAATGCTCAGATTGCTGACTCGGTAAACTGTCTTCCTTAAAGTTCGTTTTTTTGACGTTTCTGACCCAAAGCCATTGAAGGCCATTCCTGCCCTCCAGAAAGTCGAACGAGTGATGTTGTCGGGAAATGGAGTCGCTTTTACCTCGGACCTGACTTCGTTTCTGAAAACCTATATGCTGGGTGTTGTCTCTTACGTCAATGAGATACTCCGGGACGGCAGGGGCAAGATCCCTGTCGTGATGAAGCAGAAGATACTGAAGAGTCTTGGACCGATGGTCAACCTTATTGGGCCGTCTATCAGCAGCGTTGCGCCTCAGGTTCAACATCAGCCTCCCCGCTTTCTGACGACTTGCTGATCATATAATCGTTCCTAGATCATGGCTACTTTCCAGACGATGGTCAGTGTTCCAGAACTCTCAGAAGTCACGCTGCAGAGCTGGCACGTATTCTTGTCGGCACCTACACCGCAGGATATCGGACCCCATGTTGGACCCACGAGCGCTGCCTTTGTATCTGCATGGTCGAATTTCTCGCCCGCCAGTCGTCATCTCGCCCGAGAGTCTTTGGAATACATCGTCATTGAAATTGGATCCGAATTGGGAAGCTACTTGGACGAGGTGATAGACCTCACTGCGATTCCAGAGCTTGATGCCGCGAGTAGAAGGCTGAAAGAGCTTCGAGCAGCGTGGTCGCCAAAGAAGAATTGCAGAAGATCTTAGATCGAGCTTGGAGCGACAATGTCACTGTGGCGATGCAGACGCTCGTCGAGCTCAAAAAGCTTATGTTCAAGGATCGGAAGGAGTTGGTCAACGACTTGGCTTCGGGCGACATCTTCGATCCGCTTGTGGGTCAAATTCTCGCAGCACTATTCGCTGCGGCGTGCCGCGAAGGCGATGGAACTGACGTGCTGCGACTTCTCGCTTTTGAATGCATTGGTGCACTTGGAGCGTTGGATCCAGATCGATTCGAAATCGGTACCACAGGGTCCGCCATGATCATGCTCACCAACTTCACGAACGAGGACGATTCTATTGCGTTTGCGCTGCATCTTATACAAGATCTATTGGTTGGCGCTTTCCGATCCACCAGCGACATCCGGTACCAAAGCCAGCTTGCCTTCTGCATACAAGAACTTTTTAAGTTTTGCAAGTTTACGCCTGCGCTGGTCGCAACGGGAAGCAACGGTGCTATTCCTCTCAAAGTCCGGAACAGGTGGAACAACCTCCCGAAACACGTCGTCGAGACTGCTGCGCCGCTTCTCGAGGGGCGCTTTGCAGTGCCATCAAATACGACACCTCAGACTTTGACCCACCCGATCTACCCATGCCACACGACTTATCGCGAATGGCTTCAATGGTGGAGTCTACATCTGATCACCAGAGCTTCTGGTCCGACAGCACAGCGGATTTTCGGTGTCTTCCGCCAGGCCGTGCGCAACAAGGACGTTGTTATTGCTCATCATCTGCTCCCTCATCTCGTTCTTAATATTCTCATCTCTGGAGATGAAAACGACGCTCAGAACATACGGATGGAGCTCCTGGCTGTTCTCGAGGATCAGGTGAATTCAGATAGCCAATCGACTGAAGATAAGAAGTTGCTAAGCGCTCAGGTACGTACCGAACTCACATTCAATGATCTTTTTTGTATGCCATTCTAGGTCGTCTTCACTCTGTTGGACCATTTGAGTAAATGGGTTCGGATAGTGCGCCAGGAGAGTAGCACCAGGAAGCAAGAGGCCAAGCGATCTCGGAGCACTGCGGGCTCTCTGCAAGAGCAGCTCGTACGAGTCGAGTCCATTCTATCCAGCATCAACCAGAATCTCATGGCCAAGGCGGCTTTGAAGTGCAAGGCGTACGCTCGTTCTCTGATGAATTTTGAGCGACAGATCGTTACCCTCAAAGAGCAATCGCCTTATAACAAGGATTTACCGGAGTATTACGAACGATTGCATGAGATCTACTCTCACCTCGACCAACCGGATGGGATGGAAGGCGTTTCTACCCTGATTCTGTCTCCTTCTCTGGAACATCAAATCCGTCAGCACGAAAGTACTGGGCGATGGACTGCTGCGCAGAGCTGCTGGGAGGTTCGACTGCAACAATCTCCCGATAACCTTGAATTTCACCTGGGTCTCCTACGTTGCCTTCGTAATTTGGGACACTACGGTTCGCTTTCATGTACTGCTTCAAACGCTTAGTGCTCACCTTTGTCAGATACACTGAGGACGCATGTCCGCGGCGTTCTGACGCGCAATCCTGAATGGCAGTCGGCTTTAGCTGGGTACCAAGTCGAAAGTGCTTGGATGGTCGGGGCTTGGGAGGACGTTCAGAATTGGTCAATCGGACAACGGCACAAACTTCGTCTATCGTTATAGCGAGGGTTCTGCTTGCGATGCGGTCGCAGGACTCCGCGGCCATCACTTCATCTCTTTCCGTTGCCAGATCTGTTCTGGGTGCCCCGATTACAGCTGCCGGAGCCAAAGGTTATCGACGGGCATATGAGGCAGTTCTGGATCTGCACCTTGCCCACGAATTACAACTCATCTATGATGCACTGGCGTCCGTTCCTGCTGGATCGCAGGGACGCTCACAAGCCCGGCAACAAATTGTAACGCAGCTGAATACATCCCTGATGGCGCGACTCGACGCTACGTTGCCGACGTTCCGAACTCGTGAACCTGTTCTCAGTATACGGAGGACTGCATTTGCTTTGATGTGCGATCCTTCATCTGCTTTGTTTGGACTGCCTGACGTCTTTATCTAGACCTTCCCCCGCCAGACCTTCACAAGGGAAATCGGACGGTCTTGGCTCGCAAGTGCTAAGATTGCTCGCAAAGCGGGGCAATGGCAGACGGCGTACAGCGCAATGTTGCAAGCCCAACAGAGCAACGCTCGATTCGCATTCATGGAAAGCGCAAAGCTAGTCAAAGCCACAGGAGAGCCGCTGCGGGCCCTTCAAGAGCTTGAAAACTCCATGCGTCTTCATGGACTCATCGACGAGAGGCCGGACATCGTAGATCTGACGGAAGACGACAATGAGACGAAGAGAATGAAAGCCAAGGTTTGCTGGATCTCTCATATACAGAACTGTTGATCAAGCAGTTCTCAGGCCCAAGTCTTGCGTGCCCGTTGGATGAATGAGTCTGAGAGATTCGACAGTGGTCCTATCTTCAACACTTTCATGAACGCGACGGAATTGCAACCGGAGTAACTGACAATTTTGCCTGCCTGGACCGAACTGATCCGTATTTTAGTTGGGAGAGCGGCCACTTCCATCTCGGTCAGTTCCATGATCAATGTTTCAAGAACCTCTCGAGCGCGGACAAGCTCTCTCGGTGCGTCAGATATATCTTGTCGTCTAGCTCATACCGACGTCTAGAGCAGAGGCTTGAAGATGAATTTATCAACTGTGAAAGCATACGCGAGAGCCATCAGACATGGCTCCAAGTATGTCTACCAGACAGTCCCACGGTTGCTTACAATTTGGCTTGACCTGGGTGAGGATCGAAGGATCGCGACGCTCGACACATTCAAGAAGCTCAACGATGCAATCGCCAAGTCCATCAACCAGGCGCCTGTATACAAAGTAGATTTCCTGTTTCGACTCCCTGAGATGGCGGCCCTTATCCATTTACAGTGGTATACTGCGTTTCCCCAAATCGTTTCCCGAGTGGGCCACGAGAACGTTGAGGTTTACAAGAACCTATCGAAGCTGATGATCCTCGTTCTTCGGGAGTATCCGAAGCAGGCGCTGTGGCTGTTTACAGGTGTGGTGAAATCCACCAAGAAAACTCGAGAAGAGCGAGGAAGGGAGATCCTCACCAAACTCACGGTGAGCAGTATGCTGTTGGACTCTTACTTCATATGCTGACTTCACAAGAACAACCCTAACGAGGGCCGCACAGGACTCTTCAAATTGGTCTCTGAATGTACCTCGATGACGAACCAGTTGCTGGACTTGTGCGATGCCCACGTCAAGGACGATGCGCGAACACTCAGCATGTCGAAACAATTTCCGGACCTCTTCAAACTCGGGAAATCAGAGTTGATCATTCCTCTGCAAGAATCGCTGACGGCAAGTCTGCCACCGACGTCGGCATTCGAGTCGAATCACCAGCCCTTCCCCCGAACGTTCCGACTTTCGCAGGTGGGCAACAGCTTCCCGCGCATGTCTAATCATGCACTGACAACTTATATACAGCGTTCGCGGATGAGATTGAGGTGATGCGGTCATTGGCGAAGCCTCGCAAGATCACAATCCGGGGAAGTGACGGGCAAATCTACACGTTCCTCGGCAAACCGAAGGACGACCTGCGGAAGGATGCGCGTCTCATGGACTTCAACGCCATCATCAACAAGCTGCTCAAAGCCAACTCTGAATCGCGGCGGAGACAATTGCGTGAGTTCAGGGTTCCTTATATACAGCGGCAAATTAGACGGAAACAGATATCCGCACGTACGGGGTGGTGACGCTGAACGAGGAGTGCGGGTTCATCCAATGGGTGCCTAATACGGTTCCCTTGCGGCCCATTCTCATGAAAGGATACGACGCGCGGCGCATCAAGAGCTGGGTAGGTCGGATCCGTGCTCCGTGTCGTCCGCTCTTCAGACTGATCTCATGGGTCCACAGGATAGTAGCATGCACGCTGTTTTCGATCAAATCAAGAGTGCGACAGACAAGGTGGCCGCGGAATTATTCCAGAGCAAGATTCTCGAAATGTGCGTCCGATGCCTCATTTCGTCGTCTCTTTCGATTTTGACCCGCCTTGCGCACGCAGTTTCCCGCCGGTGTTCCACGAATGGTTCGTCGAGACGTTCCGGAGCCCTCTGCGTGGCTTGCGAGCCGGCTCGCGTACGGACGCACTGCTGCGGTGATGTCCATGGTGGGATTCATCTTGGGGTGTGTGACACACAGATGGGACGGGCTGAGCGCTTGCTGATCGACGTTACTCTGCAGGCTGGGCGACCGCCACTGCGAAAACATCTTGCTTGATGTCAACACAGGCGACGTCGTGCACGTCGACTTCAACTGCCTCTTCGAGAAGGTGGGATCTCCGTTTACTCTACTCTACTCGGCCTTTGCTCAAAGGAATGTAACGCGCACAGGGAAAAGCGCTGGACACGCCCGAACGCGTGCCGTTCCGGCTGACGCAGAATCTGATCGACGGGCTGGGGGTGACGCGCACGGAGGGCGTGTTCCGCATCGCGTGCGAGGTGACGATGCAGCTGCTGCGCGACAACAAGGACTCGCTCATGAGCGTGCTCGATGCGTTCATTCACGACCCGCTCGTCGAGTGGGAGGACGAGAAGCGAAAGCTGGTACGCAAAGCAGTGTCTACCTCCTCCATATGCTTCTCGCTCACGGGGATGGTACTTGACCAGGAACGCGTGGATTCGCGGCGGAACGCAGTCAAGTCGTCCGTCGACCTGCGCATGCTAGGCAAGAACGCGCTGAACCCGATCGAGCGCAAGCTCAAAGGGCTGTACGCAGCGGCGTCGCCCAAGGAGCGCTACGCGCGCGGGGCGGCGGCGGGCGAGAAGGAGATCTCGACGGGGAACATGGTGCAGATGCTCATACAGGAGGCACGGATTTGGCGAATTTGGCGAAGATGTATCCGGGATGGGCGGCGTGGCATTGACGCGGATCTTTTCTTTCAGCATCTCTCTTTCTGTGGGCATTTGTATCATAGCGCAAGCACTTTTCTCGTTGACACCAGACTCCAGAGGCAGGGGCACGTGCTGCGGTCAGTGGTCTGAAATTCAAGGGCTGGTGGTGCCAGCCAGAGGTATAGGACAGACGGCTTGAGGGAACGAAGACACCGAACAGGCGGTCTAGCTTTGAATTTGATTCGTGCGCGTTCTACAATAATAAACGAGCTATTTACGCTTCCTTCAGCGCTGCTTTCCCTGTGTCGAGTGTGAGCCACCAAATAACGGATGAGTCGTGACAGAGGACGCACGTAGCCAGTGACGAGACAGCCCATCCCGTAGACGGTTGACAGCATCCCGGTGGCGAAGATGGCACCGTATACCACTGTTCGTGCATCTCCGTCAGCCTGTGAATCAGGTGGATAGAGCAGAGAGAATGCGCACTGAGAGTGGTCCTGGCACCCGCGGGACGAAGGTAGATTGGCCTCGGGTCAGCCTGGGAGGGCACGCGGTCAGCGCGGTTATCAGCGGGTGGGGATAGACGAGGGATGGACCTGGTACTGCTTTTGGAGTGCAAGAACCCTGTTAGGTCCTACGAAATATTGTTTTTAATGGTGGGGAATAGCGAGTAGACGCACTATTGTAGATGAAGTTGAGGAGAGCCATCGGGGTCGACGGAGGAGATTGTTTGTCGGATCAATTCTTTGGCGGAATCCAATCGAGACCTATCGAGACCAACAACACAAGTAACCCCTAGAAATGCTGATACAAGTTTACCGGAACCACTCAACATCCTTTCATCTCTACTAGTCGTATGGACTGTTAGCGAGTCGACGTCTAAATACTGAAGCCTTCCAACGTTCTTTCATCTCTGCTAGTTGTCTAGACAGTCTAGCCTCAGTCTGAAATGGCCATCGTCCCTGCTGCAGTTGTGTTGCCCAAAAAGTCCCATCCACGCTATCAAAGACTGTCGGCCACGTACTCGTCTTCACCCTGCCTATGAGCGCCTCACCGTTCTTCTACGCCTCGAAGTGTATCCGGTCCCAGGCAGCTCCATGCCCGGCATCCCGTTAGCCCTAGTGCTCGATGCCTGCCAGATCATAGCCAATAATGCCCAAGGCTATCTCATATCTTACGGAGAATCTGACAGAAATCACCCTCCGCACCGACGCTCCTGGCGAACTTCTGCCGCCAGGGAAATACCAGTTCCATGTCCCCAGCTACGAGGATCGACGATACCCAATATGCTTCAGCTTTCCGAGCCTGGACCCCCCTGCCGTACCGCCCCGGAACTGGAGACGCCAACTTTGGGCTCCACCTTCGACGGATTTTACGGCCGTGGACGACGAGTGTGGAAACATATCCGTATGGCCCAAAGATGTTCAGTGTGCCGTGACTGGTGACTCCTCACGTCTCCACGCAAGCCACCTCATCCCTCATTTGGAAGACGCCTGGGTATGTCTGTGAGAGCGTGGCTGTTTCTGACTCTGATTCACCTTTGCAGTTTACGCATCATCGTTTCGCGCACACTGAGCTCGGTGCGGGGACTTCGTTTTCCGTCAACAACGCACACAATGTGATAACGCTCCGCGCCGATCTCAGCAAAGCCGCCTTCGACGAAGCGCACTTTGTCCTCTTCCCGTACCAAGGCTCAGTGGTCACCTTTTTCATGACACGAGAAGCGCGTGATCTGGCGCTGGATCACCATTTTAGAGCGGCTAACATTCCACCTCGAATCTTTGGCGCCTTTCTGTATGCGCGATTCGCGTGGAGCATATTCAAGATCGCAGGGACACATCTTAGAACCTACGAGCGCGATGCGGTCGTCGCCAAAGTCTCAGTTCCCGCTGAACTCCAACCCAAGCGGGTACAGAGTCGAAAACGCAAGCGTGAGGGTCTCGGCGGTCTCGTGGATGCTGCAAAGGACGAGGACGCCACCGATGGGGATACTTCACTCGAAACAAAACGCGACCGCGGTCTCGCCTTGTACTGCCTCACCGACGAGGACATCGCCAGGGCGGAGGCTAAGGATGCTGAACTCCAACGGCGACCTGAGCACAGTAAGCTTCCATTCAATATCAAATATCTCTCCTGTCAAATTGGCTCACTCTTATTTTGAATTGCAGTTGCATTCCCAGAAGACCCCTGCTATCCGGGGTATTCCAAAGCTATTCGTCTCGCCCACGAGTACCGCCGGCATCATCCTGAAGTCTCCGCGGTCAGGACCGCACGGATCGCGCGTGTCGCGGAACTGGACGAACTTGACGACTAGAGTTTCTGCAAGATTACATTCAGATTCGTTTGTAAAGCCAGAACTCTGGAAAGACTAGCTTAGGGCGTCCAGGGTCCTTTTCCACTCGCATCTGCTGGCTCTAACGCCACGACCGTTTCGACACCCTCCGTCATCGATCATCCAGGGCCAATTGAAAGCGGACCTCAAACCCCCTCGTCGCGGACTTCGTCCCCGTCGCGCATCCCTCCGTGGTCAAGGAGAAACAGTAGCCTCAACTCGGAGGTATCCCAGTATCCCTCATCTCCTCCTGGTTCTTCGATCTTTCTGGGGTCGCCCATCATCTCGTACTCGTACTAAGGAATAAACTATGTTGTAGTGGGCTGCTTTCGAGTTCATCCCTCGATACACCCTGGCCGTGAGTGCATATACGCTGCTTCGTGTGTCCATCTGCGAAGGTTGGCGCTCTCGGCAAGAGATGCGGATGGGTGTATCAGTAGCGGCGGCGTTGCTTGGTCTTTCCCTGTATACGATACGCGTGAATTCATATTGTTGAACCTCGATGGCAGACAAGTAGCAGTGGGTGAAATTGCATCGGCGCAAGGGAACGCGGCAGCATGGATGGATGAAGATATTGTAATTTGCTGTACAATCCACATCCTCGTCTAAGCAGCGACAGCCGCACTACATATGTGCTACTTTTGCTGTCGTTTGAGGACGGGGTTCTCGATCTCGTGTATTTGCTTCCGGCCCTCCGGGGTGCCAGGTATCGTCTTGACAAGACCCTGGGTGCGCGCGAGAAGAGATGAGAGAACGAAGGGACGCAGAAAGGAACCTACGAGTTTCTCGAACATGCATGTGTTGAGAGGGCGTTCCACGGCGCGGCAGCGGTAGTATTGCTGTACATAGATGAGTGGGGTAGCAAGTCAAGAACGCAACGCACCTGGTTATTCTGCTCAAGGCAGGCCCAATGAGACTCGAACTGTTCCAGGCAGTGTTCCCGCATTTTTTAATACTGATATTATGAGGTCGACGACATCCAAGTGGTCAACGGAACGCACAGATCGGTCGCACAGCGCGTTACACGGCGGCCTTCTTTCAGGCAGTGTGCAGGGTCGCGGCTCTCTGCCTTGCAGAGCATAAAGTCCTCTGTGTCGTCGTAGTCAGCGGGCAATTAAAGTGTGACTTTCGGAGCGGAGCGGAAGGCGACCATTGTATTCCTTGCAGTACGCGCCGATAAAGAAGGCAGCGCTCTTGAGTGGCGCGCTGGTTGTGCCGAGCTCGTCGACCTTCGGACCGCCGCCGTCGTCGTCGTCGTGCTGCTGCTGCTCATGCTGCTTGTTTGCTCCGACCAAATATTGGCATGGTCTACCAGGTACTCATAAAGACGCACACGCTCACCGTCTTCACCACCGTCGCGCCCACCATCTCCGTCGATGCTCTCAAAGCCGACGTTCTCTCCGCCCTTGCATCCGACGTGAATCAGGTTGCAGACGTCCCAAAGGTTTCTACTGTCGACGAATTCGAGCTGTGCAAGGCCGTGAAAGAGCGCGGCAAGCTCACAGGCGAATTCACGGTACTGGACGAGCACAAGTTGTCTATCAGAGACGCGGGCGTGGCCAACTGGGAGGCGCTATTCATTCAATTTCGCGACGCCGCCTCGGGTAAGTTGCATCCCTTTCTCTTTCTCTCTTACCCAGTGTTCTGTAATAATATATCATCTTCCCTTCGACTCTTTTTTTGCGAATCAGGCGAATTGCTCCCTGTTGCGTTCACACCGTTCCAAGACGACGAAGAGGAGGTGACGCTCCAGTTCAGCGCGCCCGCACCGCCGCCGCCTGAAGAGTCCACGAGCCGCGGGAAGCGCAAGACGCGCCCCGATTGACGAATCATCTGAACGAATGAATGCGTACACACCGACCTTCTTGCTTCTCTTTCGGCTGTATCTCAAGTGCTTGTACATCGTACGTACGTCCCCCGTCCCTATTTTGATACACTTTTTAACCAAGGTCTCGACAGATATCCGTGCTGTGCCATGCAATGTATATATACTCTTGAGTCAAGGGAATTCCCCAGCTCTGTGATCCCCTTAACACAACCATGCGGCGGCTCATTCAATGACCGTTGCGGCTCCAGCTCAGAGTTCCTGACTACAGCATATGTATGCTCTTCGCCGTTGACTGATTCTGGCGTGCTCAGATGGCTTCCACCTGGTTTGTTGTTCATTTGCAAAAGATCCTAGGCAAGCACTGCTGGTGTCGATGTACAGTGCTCGTTCTCCGGGACGTCTCCTGCCTTGTTCAGATTCCACATAAGATACATACTTACGATACATAAACTTTACATACCTACCTACCCCAACAAATCCGGGAAATTATACGAAGCCTGAATAACAAACGTAACTTTACAATGCCACCTAGCAACGCGCGAGTTGTCCACAAACACTTGAAGGCGGTCAGACAATATGCAATTCGTCTGATCATCCACATCAACAGTGGGCTCTGACTTGCCCTTGCCTTCGGGCCAATAGCACGACAGACTCCATCCAAGGATATAACACGGCTGGTGGTCCGCAAGGACGAAATCGAATACACCGCTGCCGCTAGTGCCAACGGAAGGCAACTTGACAACCCTCCTACTCGGGGAAGGCGGCCTGGCAGTGGCAAGGGTGGCCTCAGTTGCCCCGAACTCTGCGTCCGAAAGCTGACCACCTCCCTCGGCGTCCCGCGGCGCAACATCTGCTGCAGCGCCGACGTGCCGTCCGTCATAGGCGTGTGCCATTCAAGCTCGTACGCCAGGTACGCTCCCGGATCGAACGAGACGAGATTGTACGCTTTGAGTGCGGTAACCTTCTTCGCCGCGCCCGTCCTGCCGCAGTCCCAGCGGTACAAGTACATCCCCCGCCGCCGACACCGCCACCGCTGTCGACGAGCGTCGGCGGATGCGCAACGACGCCATGATCCATATCCCGCACGATCCGGACAAAGTCGTACCGCTTCACCAGCGCGTCCGCCTTCTCCTTCGCCTTGGCCAGATCATGCTGCAGGGCTTCGACCGTTTTGTCGCCCCTGGCCGCATATACGATAGATCTGCGCTGGTCCTCGAACCGCTTGAGAACGGCGTGGATGGTGCGGCGGTCCCAAGCGAACGTCGCCAGGGCGGGATGTAGGAGGCTGGCCTGGAGGTGGGCGTACACCTCCCGCATGGATAGTGTTTTGTTGAACATGTCCTTACTCACCTGCACGCCACGGCTCAGTTTACATGAATCCAGAGAGCTGTATCAATCATTCACTTGTAAATTGTGGCGACTAGGATTGATAGCGTGCACACACACCTGTAATGATACAGGTAGGCAACGCGAGGCACGCCGGGGGCGTTTTTCAGTACTGTCGACAGTGTCTTGGTGGCATCTTCGACAGCGACGGAGAAGACCTTGTTAGGATCCGCCGAACAGCCTTCGGTATCGACGATCACGCTGAGGAGGGAGACGCTCGCCGTTTCTTGCTCCACGTCACCAGCTTTAATGCTCCCCTTGAAGAACCTATCCACGAGGGCGGCTGCTTCCTTTTCGTGGCGTTCGGTGACCGTCTGCTCATGAATCCTGCAGTGGAACTAATCAGCTGCGGACTCGGCAGCAACGAATAGAGTGAACCGTACTTGCAAACGACAATCATTCGACAGCTGTACGACCGCTGCCATCCCGCGATATAATAATCGCCAAATTCCCCTCGAAACTCCTTGTCGGAAAGCATCTCCAACCCTTGCTTGAGCTGCACGCCCGCAGGGATAAACTCAGGTGCAAAGTCTGCCTCGACCTTGTACTGAATCAATATAGTCGAAGTGGACGTATTTTCCGAAAGAACGGAGGCGATCTTAGCGTTCGCACCCAGCGGACACGGGAGGTTCACCGTTGCACCGAGCTCCATCTCGAACTCGTCCCGCAGCTCCTTGACGCCCTTCCACTGCAGGCGCTCGACGGACGTGCGACTTTTGCCCGGTTTCGCTCTGTCCTCCAGCCTGAACGGACGGAGCGCGCTGGCGGCGGCAAAGTCGCCTGTGAGGGCGTTGACGCCGAATCCTGGCCGAAACACCTCCGACCACGGGATCTTGATGTATTTGTCCAGTGTCGTGTGGGGTGTCTGCGACTATCAACGGTTACGCCGTCGTTGCGGGAGACAGAGGGAAAGCACAGACGTTTGCTGGGCGAGCAGGAGGAATAGCGAACGGCACTGTGAGTTTTTCGGGCTTCTCTCGCGCATCGAGACTGCTGGTTCTCCGACGCTGAATCCAAGGATGTGCAGCTTTCTGAGAGGGTGAGGGAGTCTTCCGTCGATCGTCTGCACCCCTCGGGGACTGGTGATTTGTTTCCGCAGGACCGGAACGCGTGAATTTGAGGTCTGGAGCCTCTAGCATTTCCATTTTGCAGCCTTTGAAGAGGGCGAAGGTGT
>QVIE01001394.1:0-19298 GCA_013387415.1 Panellus pusillus | reverse complement strand
TCTCACTCTCGGAGTCCGACTCAATCACAGGAGTTGACTTCTCTGTGTGCTCTCCACCATTGGCTGGCGGCTGACGATGTTCTGTCCTCTGGCCATGGAATCTGCGACGTGCAGCCACTCCAACAGGAGATGGTGGTTGAGGAGGTGGTGAGGTGGTGGTGAAGGAAGGTGATAAGGGTGGTGAGTCTGGTTGATGGGTGTGGGTGGCGAAGGTGGAAGAGAAGGAGGAGCATCATTGGCTGCCTCTGCAGGGGTGCACGATGCACACTGGAATCATTGTCCTCATCTCCCCCGGCATTGCGCACCACCTGTGCTTAGCGGGAGGTAGAGACTGGACAGATGAAGATGGAGGCTGATGGGGACAAGCCCTCATTGCCTCTGGACTGTTCCCTGGGAAGTAACGCTCATCAAAGATGGCGTGCTCCGCAATGACCATTTTCCGGGTCACAGGGTTGTAAAACTGCCATCCCTTGTACTCATTGGGGTAGGCAACAAAGATGCACTTCTGGAAATGGAACCCAGAGGCATCCCGTTTATCCTTCTGCACAGGCACATAAGCCAAGCAGCCCCACACACGTAGATGAGAGGCATCCGGTTCTCCTTGTGCCAAAGCTCATAGGGAGTGGTGTTATCCGGAATGCTAGCCGTTGGATGCATGTTTGCCACATGAATGTAGGCAGAGACAGCAAGTGCCTTGAATGAAGGAGGCAGGTTGGCTTCATACAACATAGCAGTTGCATGCTCATCAATGGTGCGATTCCCACGCTCTGCAGTCCATTCTGCTGCGATCTATTCCTTGTCGAATGACGAGAGTAATGCCTCTGATGCCAGAAACTCTGCAAACTCAGAGGACATGTACTCTCCACCTTCATCTTCCTGGAACGCTTTGATTTTTCGTTGAAAGTGATTCTCAGCATATGCTTTGAACACTTTGAACGCCTTGAGTGCACCACTCTTGCGCTTCATGTGCATAGTAGCTTTGAAGCGTGTATGATCATCAATGAAGATAATACGATGTTTCCAGCCCTCCCGGGTGTAAACCTTGTACTCCTTCAGATCAGAGTGTATCAAATCAAGGGGCGCTCCAGCACGATGACCAGTAGAAGGAAATGGAGCCGCATTCAGCTTGCCAGCAAGGCATGGCTCACAGATTGGATCTGGTTTCCGGTTTGAAGTAAGCTTCGCACCAGTGACCAGATTCTTGCTCAAGATCTTCTGGGTGTCAGAGTGATGCCCAAGCCGGCGATGCAGCAGTTCTAGATCAAGAGGCAAGGTTCCAACTGCAGACAAAGCTGAAACAGAAGGAATTTCGATCTCTCTTATGAATGCCTGCTTCCTCTCATCAATGTCCGCTTCCAAGACCAATTCACCATTCAAACTGAAGGAGATGATGCATCCCTTCATTAGAATCGAATAGCCATGAACACGAGACAGATAGGTAGTAGAGATGAGGTTATGAGATAAGAGGGGAACATACAGGACATTTGTGAGGATAATAGATCGAGATGCACGTCCTTTTAAACGTGGTCTAAGCGTAATCTCCCCCACCAGCTCCGAGTATACAACAACTCCATTTGCAACTTCTATTGGGACTCTGTGAGGACGGACATTTTGCAGCCACTGGCGCTGGCCAGTCATGTGCGAAGTGGTTCCTGAGTCTGAGTTCCAACGGTTGTTAGCAGATGATGAAGCTGAGTGGGATATGATACTTGCATTCGACGCAACGTGGGACGCTGCTGCTGCACCTTTCTTGGGTTCTTTTTTCCCAATGAGCTCTAGGAATTGCCAACACCGAAATAGGGTGTGACCAGAGCGCCCACAACCAGGACAGATAGCTGACTGGGTGGGAGGTGCAGCTGCAAGAGCGGAATTCGAAGGGGATGGAGTAGGGATGGTGGCAGCCATAGCCAGTCCAGAGAGAGGGTTGATTTGGCTAGTGTCACCCTCCTGATGAGCGGTCCTGAATGCCTGATGGTTGGCATATGCAACTTCGATTTCAGTCACCTTGAGATCAGAGGATGACTGTTCAAAGGGCGCTTTCAGGACAGAGTAGTGCTCATCTGGAAGTGCCATGAGAAGAACCACAGCTTGTAGTTCCTCGTCAGCGTTTGCAAGGGTGAAGTCCTTAGACCTTGACTCCTTCAATAAACGCATAGCAGCAGAGACTCGACCAGTGAGAGCCAGGAGTGATTCACCCTCCCTGAGATGGATGGATGTCAAAGTCCTGTAGGCATTGAAGCGAGCTCCAGCCTTCCTTGGAGCGAAAATAGACTCCAAGGCCTCCCAAAGATCTTTGGGATTGTCTTCATGCTGTCTGACAAGGGGCTTTACATCTTGGGACAACATGCCCCAGAGAATGCCAACACACTTCTCTCTATCAGCCAGGTTGCCATCTGACTCCGCAGTGATGCAACAGTGATAGACACCTTTCCGACGCAAATAGGCTTTAGCATCGCCCTTCCATTCGGAGTAGGGTGTGTCTTTGGTGAGCAAAGGCCCAAGGGAGTTGTCTGAGTCTGACATGCCCCAAATGTGTGTGTGATGAAAAGTAGGTAATGGAAAGAGTCCGTGACGTTGTAGGTGATAAAACTCGGTCTACTGAACACCCAGTTGTCGAGCACTCGGGCCCTAACCCCAGAATCAACGGATTGACTACCGTTTGTTGTCTGGTGGACTAAAGACTACCTCCCACAGAGGGTTCGTCCCAACAGTTGGTGTTCCTATATACAAAGCTCACACACACACAAAAAGGGCGGACAGATAGCACAGAATGCGCAAATATGCACAGAGATGCACAGAATGCAAAGAATGCAAATAATGCACAAGGATGCACAAAATGCGCAGAATGCGCAAATGCACAGGGATGCAAGAGATGCAAAGGATGAGAACCTCACAAGATGAATGACTCAGTTAAGGCCGGGGCCCATAACCTGTTAGAACAGGCAGCAAAGAGGACTGGAGTCAACAGTGAGAACTCTTGTATTAAAGCGAAAATGCGAATAGACTACTTGCCTGGAGTCAACAGTGAGAACTGGGGACCCAGGCTGATAGCTAGCTACCTATATACTGTATGTAACAAAAGGAATCACAAAAGCGGAATACAATAAGGAATACAATAAGAAGATAAGCAGATAAGAAGATAAGAGCTGTATTGAGAATGATCTTCCCATGTCAGGATGAGTATCAGGATGAGTATCAGATGAATACCAGTGAACGGTCACATGATAGAGCGCGACACGCCACGGTCACATGACCATAACGCGTCACGTCGCGTCACAGCAAGACAAGAATGGGACATGTCCAAACCCAATCTCCAACACTTTGTCATCAAGCACAAGTACGATGGCTCTGTTGAGCGCTATAAAGCTCGGCTTGTTGCAGATGGTCGCAGTCAACGGCTTGGCATCGACTACAATGAGGTCTTCTCCCCTACCTTCAAACCCAGCACCCTACGCATCATCCTTGCTTTGGCTGCTCAGCATGATCTGCATCTTCGTTCCTTTGACTTCTCATCTGCCTACCTGAATGGGGATCTTGAGGAAACAGTCTATATGACTCAACCCGAGGGATTCCCACAGGGTGAACCTGGCCAAGTTATGCGGCTCAACAAGTCTATTTATGGACTGAAGCAGGCTGGCAGATGTTGGAACAAGAAGCTGCATGGAAAGCTCTTGACTATGGGCTTCAAGTGTATCCAGTCTGACCGCTCTTGCTATATCTATTCAGATGGCAATGTGCGGATCATTGTCCCTGTCTATGTGGATGATGGCACAGCTGCTGCCAAAAATCCAGAGGACATTGATAGAGTCATTGCTCAACTTGGCGAATCATTCAAAGTCAAGGATCTTGGTCCCACAGAGTGGCTGTTGGGGATCAAGATTGAGTGTGACTGGCAGGCTGGCAGCATATCCATGTCACAGCGCCAATATGCTGTGAACATGCTTGAGCAGTTCAATATGGCTGATTGCAAGCCAGTGACCACACCGATGCTGCCTCGTCTTGTATTGACCAAGTAGATGGGTGCCAAGACAGAGGAGGAGTCCAAGCTGTACAAATCGATTTACTTGTCAGCTGTTGGCTCCCTGATGTATTTGGCCACCCAAATCCGTCCTGACATCTCCTATGCTGTTGGGGTGCTTGCTCGTTTCAACAGCAATCCAGGTGTAGCACACTGGAATGCTGTCAAGCATCTCTTCAGATATATCAAAGGCACACTCGACTTTAGGCTCACCTACTCCAAATCATCATCACCAGTCTCCTTTGTGACTTATACTGATGCTGATCACGGTGGATGCAAAGACACTGGGAAAAGCACAGGTGGTTACATGGTGATGATGAATGGTGGCCCAGTTAGCTGGAGGAGCAAATTGCAAACCACTGTCTCGCTCTCCACTACTGAAGCAGAGTATGTTGCAGGTGTGGAAGCTGGGAAGGAAGCTAAATGGGTGCGAAATCTTCTACTTGAATTGGGATATGGGGTCCAAGACAGCTCTGTTCTGTTTATGGATAACCAGTCTGCGAGTCAGGTATCCAAGAATCCTGAGCATCATGGTCGGATGAAGCATCTTGACCTGGCTCATCACTGGCTACGAGATGAAGTGGCCAGTGGGACTATTCGAGTTGAATATGTTCCTACAGAGAAGCAACTTGCAGATGTTCTGACCAAAGCCTTGCCTCGGCCAACTCTGCAGTTGTTGTTAGAAGGGATAGGATTACGGGGGAGCTAGCCAAGACTGGTCTTGTCCCGGGGAGTGTTGGAGATTGGGTTTGGACATGTTCCATTCTTGTCTTGCTGTGACGCGACGTGACGCGTCATGGTCATGTGACCGTGGGGTGTTGCGCTCTATCATGTGACCGTTCATTGGTATTCATCTGATAGTCATCCTGATACTCATCCTGACATGGGAAGATCATTCTCTATACAGCTCTTATCTCCTTATCTGCTTATCTTCTTCTTGTATTCCTTATTGTATTCCGCTTTTGTGATTCCTTTTGTTACATACAGTATATAGGTAGCTAGCTATCAGCCTGGGTCCCCAGTTCTCACTGTTGACTCCAGGCAAGTAGTCTATTCGCATTTTCGCTTTAATACAAGAGTTCTCACTGTTGACTCCAGTCCTCTTTGCTGCCTGTTCCAACAGTCAGAGCAGCATGATCCGTAATGGTGACTATAGTTTCACCTTCGAGAAACGGCTGAAACTTGATAAGGGCCTCTTTGAAGGCCAAAGCTTCCCGCTCAGTAGGTGAATAATTACATTCCGGGGACTTGAGAACCCGCGACCAATAGCAGATCACGCGTTCGATGTGGACGATGGTGTCCTCGAAGTTTTGCGCCCAAGCGCCCAGAGTCGGCACGTCTTCAATACCTTTGATGACGGCAACAAGCGTGGGGACAGGCTCACCATTTTTGTATACCCGCTCCAACTGTTCGTATAAGCGGCTTTCACGAAGATCTTGAATGCGAACGGGTTGTACTTGCTGAAGAATACCTGCGAGACCAAAGTCGCATGCATCACTATATACATGATAAGGTTTACCGGCGATGGCATACCCTCGTACTGGAGCATTAGTGAGTACTTGCTTACTGAGCTCGAAAGCTTCTTGATGGAGAGCGGTCCATTCCCACTTCGTTCCCTTTTGCAGAAGCCTGAATAATGGATGAACAATCCAGGCATAAAAAGGAACGTAAGAGGAAAAGTATACCATCATTCCGAGGAACTGCTGCAGCTCATGCACGTTACGAGGTTCGCTAAGCTGCAGAATCGCGTCAACCTTCTCTTTGTGTGTAGGTAGACCGAGTCGAGATACCTTCTGACCCAGTAACAGCAAAGATTGATATGCGAGATGGCATTTTGAGGGTGATAGGGTGATGTTCGCGTCGGCGATAGCTCCAAAGACCTGGTCGAGGTGTTTCAAATGGTCCTCAAATGTGAGCGATAAAACCACAACGTTGTCAATGTAAACGAGCGCAAAAACCCACAGAAAAGGTGCTAGCACCGTTTGCATTACCCGCTGAAACACACTCGGACCGTTACGGTATCCGAATAGCATGCGACGAAACTGATAGAGGCCGCGATGCGTTTGAAAGGCGAGTTTTTCAGCGGAGGAAGGAGCCATGCTAAGCTGGGTGAAACCAGCCAACGCATCCAGAGTTGAGAGCCATTGTGATCTGGAGAGAGCTTGAAGGATGTCGTCTCGACGTGGCAAGGGGAACTCATCTGCTACGACCATCTCATTGAATTTATGTAGGTTGTTAACCATCCGAGGCTTATTATTTCTGTATACAATAAACACAGGAGCCGCCCACGGACTTTTAGATGGCTCGATAACGCCAAGCTTCAGCCAAGAGTCCATCTGTTTATCTATGACTTCGTGGTTAGCTGGAGAGACTGGAAATGGGGGCAAAGATACCGGCTCCGCCCCTGGTTTCATGGGGATTTCGACGTTAGTCTCATAACTTCCTAGTCATCCATCCAATCCGAAGGCCATATGGTGCTTGGGAACAATTTGTTGGAGTTGCTCGCGCTGAGCTGGCAAGACATCTTGCGAGATGTCAATTTCTTGTAGCAATTGGGAGGTACTGACCGAGTCTGCAGGAGTCTCGGCTGTTTTAGGCCCTCCTTCAACAGGTTCAGCCAGAGAATTGTCCTCCTCGGTGTTGTTGCGTTGCGCCTTGGACAAGATGCGGGTGTGAGAGCGAGCCGTGGCTGACTCCGCATTGTGGGGAAAGATCACGTCAAACGCAGCCACTGATCGGCGATCACCCACGTCTTCGCTTCCTTTGGTTACATCCTTGGCCTCGCAACTCGTTTTTCGTTTGCAGCAACAAGATGTTGTATAAAAGCTGCGTATGCCCTGATCTCCTGCTGTTGCTCCTTAAAAAACTTGCTTACATTGTCCAGCCAGGCACGAGGATTCCGCGCCGTGCCCAAAGCATGACCTGCAGGGATTGTAAGCAGTCTTTTCGAGAAGTTTGCTACATGGAGAAAAGGTCTGTCCTTTGGTACCAGTGTGTCCGCAGACCCGTACAAATCATCACTATTCCCTCTAGTTGAAATGTGCCTTTCTACTAGGACCGAGTTCTGTCCCTTAGCGAAATTCAGATTCACCCGGACCATTTTACTTGACTCCGGAGGAATAATACTTCGTTCAGTTGCAGATACTATCAAATTTTGCCTTCGCTGTCGGTCCTTTCGCTTGAGCTTCTGATTCCGCCGGTGCACTCCTTTCAATGGCCCCTGCTGTTTGAATCCGGCATGCACCCTAATTTTGAATGTGTGACCCTCCTCATCAAGTGCTGGGGAAGAAGTCGAAGATTCTACTTTGAGTTCTCGTCCAGAGTTCCCAAAGCGAAGGTATGCATTACCATCTTCTCGGACAATGGAAATGGAACATTGATCTGCGAAATCGTTGCCCAGAATGAAGGGAGTAATGAATCCAGCTCAGGCTCGCTCGAGCCCCCATCGTCTCAACGTGCACGGGACTCGAGTTCGATCGAGCCCGTCTCGAGCTCACCCAATATTTTCAATCTGCATATTTACAATGTATTACATGCATAGGCTACTGGCTCGAGCCAATCGAGCCATCGTCGCCCTGCCTCTCAATGGCTCGAGCCAATCGAGCCACGCCGCCCTGCCTCTCACTGGCTCGAGCCGATCAAGCCATTGTCACCGCCCTACCTCTCGAGCAGCTCGATCAATGGCTCAATCAAACAACCCGATGCTGGCAATCCATCCCCCGCCCATGGATCGAGCTGCTCGAGAGTCGATCCTGTCAATCTCATCAGTGCCGTGAAATCCAAAAATCAAAGAAGTACCGTGTGCACATGATGAGAGCAGGAACTCCGAGCTGCTCGATCGTGGCAGAGGTTTCTTGCCGCCGCTGTAAGAGTCCTTTGAAGTCTTCGAGTGGCAATCAGAGTGGCTTCTTAGGCTCTCCACTCCACTCCAGAGTCCAGGACACCCAGGCAAAGTGTGAATGTCCTGAAGTAGATGGGACTTCCGACTCATGGGAGAGCCCAAGAAGTCGGTTTGATGGGCTTGGAGACGGGTTGTAGGAGCACGACCGCGTGTTGGTCGCCGTGGTTGTGGTGGTCCAGACGAAAGAACAAAAGAGTGACTCGGACAAGTCACATCACGCGTGTCCAGGTTATTGTGCAGCATATTGTCTTGTATGCTTGTCCGCCAAGAGTAACGACACATGACAGTGTCACACATCACACTCTTTCTTTCTGACCACCACCACCCCCACCAACATCACGTCCGTCATCTACAAGTCCTGCGACACAGAGCACTTCCATCGCCAAGCGCCGCCGCTACAGCCTGGGTGACATCCGGGCTGACCTGTCCACGCGAGAATCTTTAAGCAGAGAATCTCGAGTGAACAGGTCAGCCCGGATGCCACCCGAGCTGTCACTCTCAACGTCGACAATCCTTATGGACGACCTCCTTGCATCCATGACCAAGCCGACGTCTCTGAGAAGAGGTATGTGGACTCTTTGTAATGTGGATTTTTCTCTACAATGACTGCTGGGTGACAAGTTCCTGTCAGATTGTATAGATCGAGAGGTTCGATTTGCTCGAGCTGTGCTCGAGTTCACTATATCATCATTTTCAAGTTTTTCAGAATTAACAGATCGTCCCAGACTCTGGGCTCGAGCAGCTCAATTTGCTCGAGCAGGGTGACCCGGGTGAGTTAGACAAGTTTTGGGCTCGAGAAGATCGATCGAGCCGCGCTCGAGATGGTGGAAGGATAGTCATTTGAAGCTGGGCTCGAGCGGCTCGATCCAGCAGTAGATATCAGAGTGTACATATGTAGATACTGAATCATGTACAGCGAGCTCGAGCCCGGCTCGATCGATCTCGAGCCGCGTGCACGTCGAGACGTTGAAATCTCGAGCGAGGCTCCCGGGGGACAGGGGAGTAGTCATCCTATCAACAACGTAGGCGTCCACGTTCAACTTAACTGGACCCTCGTCTGTATGAAAATACAGGTCAAGGTTTACGTATCCAGAGATTGTTGAGCGCCCGGTCACCTGAATGAGTTTCACCTCATGACCCGTTCTTAATTTGGGAGGATTCGTAAGTGACTCCAGTGCCTTCCACGATATTAACGTGATATCTGATCCTGAGTTGACGATGACCAGGATCGGATCTGTTTCCATGCTACCAATCGTAGCAGTGGCTTCCGTTGCGAGTGCTCCCAGAAATGACGAACCAGCCGGTCGTGCCATGTGCTTTCGGAGCTCAATGACTGACCGAGTTGGGGAATTGGTGACCGGTGCGTGGACTACTTGATAATTCACTGCCTTAATCTCACGGCAAGCCGTCGTCTAGACAGGCAATTTAGCGCAGGCTTTGAACGAAAACTAGTGCATGAAATATTCGATGAATTTGGTGCTTCAGCTATATCAGTGAGCTCTTCCGAGTCTGTTTCATGAACGGTGTTCCTTGCATTATACCCTCTCAGAGCTGAGGAATCCTCGTCATTTGACAAGGGCTCAGTAGCTGAGAGGCCGGCTCAAAACCCGACTGAGAAGCCTCTGAGGAGTCTGACTCAGAAATCACAATCCAGACCATAATAGAGTTCATTGTAAGCGTCCTGTGCACCGATGTCCTCATCTGTAGCAGAGACGTGAGTCGAACATGTGGCTCGATTCCCTTTGAATGCATGTTTGCACTCATTGTTCCAATGCTTACCACTTCCACAGTGTCGACACGGGCGAGCACCCTTTGATTCCGGGGTCACACGCTTCAATACATTTGAGTCGTCCCGAGGGAATTTCGGTGGTCCGATATTCGAAGACCATCCTACCAGATTGGCGCGAGCCGATGATCGAATGTCGTTACGGGTGTAATCCCGATTGCGGTCACGAAAAGTTAAGTTCCCGGTCATGGCGATCTACCTTCATGAGAGTGTCCTCATGATATCTGATAGCTGCCTGGAATTCAACAACATCCCGGTACATCTGCGTGGTAAGGATGGTGTTTTTTTTTTTTTTTTTTTTGGACTCAGGTTTATTTGGCCTTTAGTATGTATACTACGGTAGCCATACTTCTAAACTGTGTTTTCCCTATGATTGTCAATATCCATGCGGTGAACAACAGAGGCAATCTGTCCGATGACCCCACATAAGGCCAGAGCGGACGAGCGCGCTCGTAAACACGCTTGACTAAAGGTTAGTGATAGGGTAGTTGGGGTAAAGGCCCAGGGGGCGCCGGAGGTATTAGATGAAGTAAAAGTTAAGGGATTCAGGAAGAAGGGGGCATAGAGGATCCAGAAGGTCCTTGTGGGCTTTTGGCAACATATTGAGAGATGCGGCATCGAGAACCCAGAATGAGGGCACCATTCCGCACGAGGGAGTTGGCATCTGCTTGAGACGCTAAAGATAATCGCACTGCGACCGTTCTGCGTGCCATAAGGTCTGCATCGCTGCACATGACGGACATCTCCCGAACCGTGTTGTGACGGAGAATATCCTCCGGTAGCCAACCACGAACAGCCCCAGTGATGGCCTCTCTGAGGTGAGAAGGGTCATCGCTCAGCGGCTCGATCGGGACGCTATGTATGACAACGCTGTACCAAGGGTCTCCGCTGTCGATTGGGGCGAAGCACGTTTCGGTAGATTAAGAAGCGATCGAATGCAGCCCCAGATCGCAGGAGCACACTTGGTGACCAGCTCCGGAGTAAAGGAGTCGTCGCGAGTAAAGGCTATGGTGAGGTTGCCCTTTGCCGTCCATCGGATGCTTGCGAGGTGGAGGTCGCTTAAGACAGATTTACCCTTGTCTCGTATATCAATGAAGAGGCGGGCAGCACTGGGCTGTGAACCCGGGGTGATAGGGTGAGAAAGGCGGTCAAAACGGAAGACCAGATCTGGGGTTCCTGGTAGGGCATTCCGGCGCTTCGTCCAGGGCGTACGTGGGGCTGGAATCAGTTTTGCCGTCGGCAACTGCTGGTGTCGCCTCCGAATCAGTGGCTGTGTCGGACGTAACCTCCGCATACGTGGCAGCGGAGGTGCCAGAGTCGGGGAAGGGTTCGGGCTTGGGGACACGGTGGCAGGCTGTGGACCTGAGACTGAGATGGGGGCGTGCCGGCACAGAGCCTGCAGGACCTCTAACATGTGGCCATTGAAAAATGACGGGCCAGTGGTGGGGGCAGAGTCGTGGATGATTGTCAACGTGGCAAGGGCGGAGTCGAGCAGGGCTTCCAGACGGGAGCAATTATCAAGACTGGGGTCAGAGTGTTGCAAAGAGTTGCCTGGAGCATCGCCCGGGGCTCTGGAATAGGTCGGTTGCACCAGATTGTGCGCCGGTGCGTTTAGGTCGTGGTGGTTGCAGCGTGAGAACATCATCTCTAAGGATGGTGTTCCATAAGGTAGGTGCGCCATCCATTACCTGCAAAATGATTTCCGTATCATCAAGGGTATATACGGTATTCAGCAACTCAGTTTTTCGGATGAAATACTGACTTGGTGTCTCGTGTGTATTTCCAGATTCTCGGTAAGAGGCTCTGTTCGCTCGAGCAGGCTGACCATCTAACCACTTTCGATTCAAGAAATAGGTAGAGAGCGCTTTTCGTAACGTATCCCAGTTCTTTTCAATTTCCGCACGATATTCTACCAGTAATGACCAATACCAGACTTCGGCTTCTCCCTCAAAGCGTTTAGAGACTATCCTGCCCAGTTGTCGGAAGACTGTTTTTTGATTCACGAGCAAGATCGTTAATCTTCAACAACCAACGAACAATGGTATTGACATTCCCATCCCATTTAGGGACATTTTCAAGCCTGAGCTTGATTTCGAAGTGAGGTTTCATTCCGGTAGTAACTGTGGGTGTTTTGAGAACGAGTAGGAGCCAATGGGTTGAGCCGTCCTCAGGGAAGATTCATTGGATTCCCACGCTAATGGTCTGGACGACGACCAGCATCATTATCGGAGTCGCCGCTGTCACTCAGACCACCCCCAGGAGCTCCTGCAGCTTGGTGTGGTTGCCCATCATGTTGCATGTGGGGTGGGTGATACGACTGCTAAATAAACAGGCGTGTAATCTTGCATTTTGCAATTTTGGTGCGCACACCAATGCCTCTATCTGGTGATATACAATCAGGGTCAGAGTTGAGCTCTGAGCTGCTGATCGAGTGTTAATGATGCATATACGAGCGGGAATTCGGCAGTATGGTAAATACTTGGCTGTTCTACCAAATGGCAGTCGGTATACCAACTCGAAAGGGTTCCGATGAACGAAATGCTAGGCACCATACCCAGGAGATATACCCATAACAAAAGACCATTGCACGAACATATTCCGAGGAAGACCTTTTTCAAGATTTCTTACTAGGAAAAAGATTGTTTCGAGAAATATGCATATTGCAGACTTCCGAGGAACTATAAATAGCGCGTCTAGAAGGAACAGTGGTTCCGAGGAACTGGAAAACATGAAGAATACTATTTTTGGGTAACGCCCAACTCACAGAGAGGAAAGAATGGCTTTCCTCGGAATCGAACTCAGGCCCGAGGAACACTTCGGGGCGGAATTATTCGTCGGGAATATCGGCTTTTCACGGTGGCGTGATTTGCGCGACATTACGGCATGACCAATTAAGATAACATAAAGAAAAGGAGTAGTACTCTGGCGCCGCGCATACACGCGTACCCGGCAGCGAACCCTCGCGCCCTGGCTCCACAATTGAGGCCAGAAAAGGTATAATGAAAGGCACAGAGCGGAAAGATCGAACCAATAGGCAGAGAGAGCAGGACGCGCGTCCGGCAGCTCCCTCGGAAGGGTTCTTGGCAGTCCCTCGGGATAATCTGGCTGACTGTCAACCCAAAAACAGGCATATGAACGCGCGGGGCATCGGAGAAATAAACACCACCACTCAATTATTACTGTAGAATATTTACTCATCACTCTTGTAAAAATGTATATAAACCCACCAGAAACGCGAGGAACAGTATCACATCGAACCCCCCACTTGCCCAGACCTCGGTCCAAGCTAGTAAAACGGTTGCGGTGTGGTCTGTACGTTCCGCGGAGATTTGTTATCAAACAATTCTTAGCTAGTTACAATATAAAGTGAATTTGTTGGCATAACCAAAGTGGGCGTGTTGTGTGCGTGAGTCAATTGAGGCCACCCTCAAATAAGCTTTCAAAGGTACCCGAGCTCTGGTTCAACTTGGGTCAATTGTGTGAACGGTTCGCTGTAGCACAGTTCCTCTCCGTGTTGCATCGGGGTTGTAAATTGTTACTAAGAAGTACGCTGGGTTAAACCCGGGTGTTTCTACTGAGGTTCGCAAGGTTTCGCCCCTTGGACGCTTCAAAAACCTTTCCGAGGAACATACTTCCGAGGAATCTAAATATAAAAAACCAATACATTGTTCATTCGTGTACTTTGTGACCGAAATCTACCAATCCGAGGACTCTTTAGTTCGAAGTTTGATCTGATACGTTTCTAAGAAACGAAGAGTGCTTTCCGAGGAAACATTAATCTTACCTGTATACTGCAGGGTGACCCGAACTCAAATTGTTGAGACTTCTGACATACCAAGGTTCATTGGTTGTTGTGTGTGTGTGTGGATTGAAGGTTTTAAGTGGTAGTTGCTTTGCAGTAACGTTCCGCGGAAGATCTTAAATCTATTTTAAGTTCACGCTAGTGTGTCGGAGTCGCCGTCTCAGTGGCACGTCTCTGTTCTGAAAATCTCCCTTGAGGGTTCATGCGCCGCATCTGATCAGCTTCTCCAGGTGCAGTCGTTGATTCTCTACCGCCATTGAACTCCGATTCGAAAATTGGTGCCATCGGTGTGAGAATCTTGGACATTTTAGTGTTTCCTCGAGGAAGCCCATTCCATGGCACAGAACTTGGGAAACGGAAAGCGGTTTCGCGGGCCAGTGGAAATTGAGTTGAATCAGAAACGGACTGGGACAATTCTCGAATTTGTGTGGAACGGTTCATAGGTGCTTGAACACTTTGTCTGCGCCTCGCAGAGGAACGAATATTCAATCCAGAAAGCTCAGCGGCAGCGTCAGCAATCTCTGTGTCCCGTTCCTGAGCTTTATGCTCCACACATCATGATACTTGTCCAGAAGCATCAGAAAATTCTCAAACTTCAACGCGATAACAAACTGCGAGAATTTCAAAGTCGTTGATCGTGTATATGTCAAGAATGTCATCACAATTACCCCAGGTAGGTAGTGCAGGAGGTGACTTTCCTTCAACAAGGAAAGAGTCAATAGATTCCTGCCGCATGTTATACAACACACGGGTCATGAATTTATAGTCCCTGCTGCGCAACCTGTACCCAAAAGGGATGTTTGGATCCTTCAGACTGATTCTTTCCACCTGGGTCAGAAGTTTATTCAGAAGTTCCAATTGATGGGGAAAGACACTCGCAGTTAATCGGCGAGAAGCTTTCTGAGCATTGACCAAGAACTCTTTATCAATGACACTAACACCTTTGAATAGAGCATCAGTTCGCCGCTTGAGAATCTCAGTATCATTCCTGATTTTTCCCAGCGGTTTAAGAGTCTGTAGCTCCAAGGTGAGAGCTTCCGGCGGTTCATCACTGAGATCGTCATCGTCAATAGACCTTCAAAGTCCTGCAATGGTACAGGATCCAGAAAGATTTCTGTCGGCCCACTGGGTGATTCTTCTCGCTTTAGCGACCAGCGATTCGGCGTAGAAGTGACAGGTGATTGGCTATTATCACGTCGAGGGGATTGGGGACGTTCTGTACTGGTAGAAGACATGTCAATCTGATAGCGAAGGTAACAATAAACGTACGCTGGTTAAACAAGAGATTTCCCAATGTGTCCACCAATGTTAAAGATAGCATGAGTTTGCAGAATTGAAAGGGCGGAGCGCAATCTACGAAGAGCGCGTTTGAGTGACAAAGAGTTTGCGTTGAGATCAAATACAGGAAACCTCAAGTTAACTGACCGTTGTTATCTTCTACAACCTAGTTCTTGAGAGCGTATCTTCAAGAATGCGGTCGTTCTAACCCTACGAGTAAGTGCAAAACTTTACCGAAGAGTCAGACTTGGAGAATACTTATAAATGAGCGCTCGGCTTCACTTATGTTCACACAAGATTTAAGTCACAGTAAGCTATATGATAGTTCGAAGTAAAGATTGTCTACCTCACAACGGGGAGGTAGTCCCTTTTATATAGCTATTCTAAAGGCTGTGCTCTAGACGATAATGAGTCAAAGATGGTGGGACCGGTTCAACTGAGTCAACCGTGAGAAGGAACCGGAGTCAACCGTGAGACTGATTGGATCAAAATCATCTTAGCAACCGAAAATGCGGTCCCATCAAGGGACAGCGCCGACTACTCGTAAACTAAGGAATATCCATCACAGTCCCTGGCTGCTTCTGCTGCCGCTTCGCGTGCTCCTCCGGGTTCTCCTTCACGCTTACTGCGACTGAAAAAGATGCTCTTCGCGCTGCTGGCGGGTGTTTCCATTGCAAGAAGACACCACAGTCTCCTGGCTGGGTACCCATCGCAGTAGTAACTGCCCGGGCGATGCCGCACTTGGCATACCCCCACGCACTGCCACACTGTGGTGGCTTCTATCGGCCCTCCCGGCTTTGCGGCCCTGTACGACAAGGGCTGTATGGCCAGTTCTGTTGCAGTTGTCATGCCTGATGTCGAGGACCCGAACGGCAGCTCAGACGACAATGTGGACTCTGATTACTAGACTATTCTCGCCTTAATCCCGAATTTTTCCATCTTTCTTCATTCTGGCCTTCTCCGTCTCGCTCGTCGTTTGCTCGCTCGCTGCAAGGATGTTTGTTTTCTGCCGTGCACATGTTTGTGTGCTCAGCCTTTCTCAATACGTCCTGTGGGGTTCGGGTTTCGGCGGTTGGTACATTTTGGTCGTCCTTCTCTCCCTTTTTCTTGGGCTCATACCATAGCATGTTTTAAAGGTGGGGAGAGTGTAAGCCCGCCTGCTTACATACTACATACATCACGTCACGTCATGATACTCCTATCTTTACACTTGTCACTGGCACTCTTGTACTCTCGTCGTCTACTCTAGTCTCTAACATATCGTGGTCGTATTGATTCCGGTGTGATTCCTGTCTCTCAGTGTTTCCTGGCTAGCACCAGGTTTCCAGCCACACTTGTTACAGCTTCCAATGACTTCAGACTCAATGTACATGACTCGGAGTTATGATTCTATGAACCTCAGACATGGTGGCAGCGCAGGCGAGCGAGACAAATTCGAGTTGTCCCGTGGAGTTGTGGACTCCCCAGGTTGACTTTCACGCCATGTGGCATGCAGCTGGTCAAGTCAAGTAAATTCATTTTGTCTTCCTCTGGCTGGCTACCTTCTTTTGCAGTGACACCCATGTTGCCATGCCATTCGTGAAGACCGGCTGCGACGATGACCTACCACCGGGCACTCTTCGCCGACACACACCACCAGCTCTCTTTGAGTTCAGTGAATGATGATGAATATGCCAGCTAACTTGAAAGTTGAGTCATCATTTTCCTGTGATTCGTCAGTGGCTGACATTCTGTGGGTGCTTCCAGTCAGCTCCCTGTTTAATCGACATGGGAGCGCCTAAGTGCTCCCACTGCTATGGCAGGTAAGTCACTAAGCAGCATAGAGCGAGTGACAGGCTTATGATTTAAATCGTTTTACTCTCAAATAGGTGGATTTACATTCAATTTACAACAAGACTGGCACTCAGATTTACATTCAAATATGAAGCCACTGTGTGCATTTAGGATGGCGGATTTACATTGTACGGATTGCACCACAATTTACATCTTGAATGATAAATTTTCATTCGAACGACTCGCCACACGATTTACATTTCTATGTAGCATTTCACGTTGAATTTAAATTCGGATGCAGGCGGCGGCACGGTGCCAATTGTGAATTCCTTAACACAAGCAAAATGTTTCGAAATGTAAAGTTATGAGTCAAGAAAGTCGTATGGAAATTTAAATAATATGGTTTGTAGTAGTGCCTGATTGTATATCACCAGCAACGGGGGCATACCCTCCTCGTACACAGACAAAAAGCCGACAGGTCCAACAGCGGCTACGACTGTGGCAGAGCTGCGCAAGCGCAGCATCGCCAGGCAGGAGTCACTTCGGTGTTTCACCCAGCCCGGAGACTGAGGAGTCTTGCGGCAGTGGTAGCACCCCGGCTGCACGCAACACTTCCTTCTCATCATGAGACAATGGCGTGAACGGACGGGATGCTGATGACGTTGAGGCCAGGGAGCAGCGGGTAGTGAAGAAGAAGGTGGTTAACGTTGGGAAGGAATGACGGTAGTCGAAGCCTGGGGACGCGTGCTAGCAGGGATCTTGACGACATTCTCTGCTATGAGGCTCTCCCACGATGCTGACATGAACACAATCAAGCCATCGACTTCATGTTTGCGTACTCGAGGTTCTGTTGGCCACACACACGAAGCTGGAGGACGGGATGGGAATGAAAGAGTAGGTAGTTCT
Source organism: Panellus pusillus (assembly GCA_013387415.1). Lineage (NCBI taxonomy): Eukaryota > Fungi > Basidiomycota > Agaricomycetes > Agaricales > Mycenaceae > Panellus > Panellus pusillus. Next base: position 1,834 of record QVIE01001394.1, on the reverse strand, counting down.
TGAGAATGGAGTTGTTGATAGTAAAACCGGTTCCAGCGAGGCCAAGGCATTCCGAGCGTTTTGTAGTGATTTAGCAAAGTCAGTGAACGGTGCCAGTCCCTGATAGATAGAATAGAAGTTAGAACTCGTGAAGGGCAGCCATTCGCCACTTTGTCGGGATGAAATGGTCTTTGACTCTCTGTGCAAAGGCACCCCAGCTCGACAGCGCCTTCAGTTCCGTACGGTTCTCAGACCACACCAAGTTTGCCAGCAGCGGGCTCTTCCATCTTGAGACCAGCGAGGGTGATGACGGTCCTCCATCCCATGGTCTTGTCTGCATTCTGGGCCTGCCAAGCCTCAAACGTGTCTTCGCAACGTCCAAGCCAGCTGTTGACGACTGCCGGCGTGAGCTCTTCGGTAAGCCTCGGGAATTCAAGCTTTGACATCCCAGGCGAGGAGGATTGGCGTGGGGAAGCAAGGGACACGCTGGGAATGTGCGGGGGTGGGTCATGGTCAACTGCCGAGGCGTCGGAAAGTGGGGTCAGCGGGGAACCAATGGGCGGTGATGACGTGGCGTCCTCCGTGGCTTCTGCAGACTTGGTACACAGTCGGCGAGATGTCGAGGCAAGCGGTGGATGCAGGGCGAGACCACCTGAAGTCACCGAATGACCTGTATGGCGAGGATCCCCGGCCCGGGTGTTGTGAGCCAGAATGTCGGCTGGAGTTACAAGGAAATAACGTGGTAGTAGTTGAGAAAAAAGTGGAAGCTTGCCGGCCAGGCAAGAAACACTGAAAGAGAATCACGCGGAAGTCAACAGGACCATGCTATGATTCGGGTACGACGAGTTACAACAGGTACGAGGGAGTAAAGGACGAAGATCTATCTGCTGATGTAAGTAGCTAAGGTACGTGATCCAGGGCCAGGATTACAATTGCAACTAGTTTCTTGTGCATCGCCGCCAGACAGGACCAGTTCTTCACTTTGGTATCCTCGAAGCAACCAATCGCAATCGCGACCTGCTTCTCCGGCGCTATCTCCTTGACGGAGAAAAAGTGCCGGATTGCGGTCACGAAATCAGCGCACACGAGGGCCGTAATTCTACCCGCCGTGAAGACTGGGAGTCGTCCGGGTGTGGCAACAACCTTCCCTTCCGATGAGGTCGAAGTAGCAGACATTGTAGGAACAGGAACAATAGCAGGACGGGAGGTGGCGAATTCGAAAGAGGATTCGGGGAATGAAATCCAGGACTTGTAGCATTTGATGATAACGGGAGGAGGGGATGGAGGAGGAGATGGTATGGGCAATAACGGAGAGGAGCGAACAGTGACGATTGGATCCAATGACTGTGCACGAGCCTGCGCTGCTGCGGCTCGCGTCGTCAACGGCACGGGGACAGACGGTTTCCGGTACGTGGTCGGTAACAGTTCGGCCTCCTGCAAGCCAGTCAGCTGATGACGTGGCGTGCAGAACGGTGATATAACAGAGACGGTGATTTCGCTCAGGTCCAATTTGTCGTCCGAGGATCGACAAACTGTCCCGTTTCCCCGTGGGGTAGCACAGAGACGGACAGATGAGGCGGCGGGGAAGAGATCAGAAGATCTCTCGATAGGCGGTACGGAGGCAAATACTACGGCTGGATTCGTTCAAAAAGTGGAAACTCACCTTCAGCCGAGGGTGAGAAACACTCAAGTTTGTTGAGCCTAAGGAACAAATGAACCGGAGTATATAAGAAAAGCTCGAGAGTCGTGTACACAATGGTAGATGTTAAGATCAAAAGATAATGATGATCATCAGTAGTCGTAAGCCATGCTTACAATCTCATGAAAATCTGTGTGATTAGGAGTTGGTTGTGAG
>QVIE01001399.1:0-22887 GCA_013387415.1 Panellus pusillus | reverse complement strand
AGAGTGTACTTCCCGTGCCGGCGAAGCTTACGCCAGCGGCATCGTTGGCGCTGAACAACGATGGCGAGGTCGCCACGAAAGGAAGTACATTTCCACGAAGGAGGCCCCATCGAGGAACGGGATGGCTTGCTTGTAGTACGCAACTCTGTGTGTAAGAGCAGGAGGTCAATCAACCGTTCAATGAAAGGAAAGAACGCAACTGGTCCGCCTGCCCGCCAGCCGGGTTTTGCAGCGCAAACTCGGTGATAACGATTTGGTTGTTGGGAATTGCGCGTGTGCTTGGTTGACGTAGTCCTGGAACTGCTGGAAGCTGCCCCGTAGTGGTGCTGCATAACGTTATAATAAGTATCGCAGATACATTACCGACGAGAAGATGAAGAAACGCACGAGGTTGATGTAGTCGAAAAAGCACTGCCCGGCGCAAGCGTCGATCATCTGCGAGAGCCAGTCGAGTCCCTGGCCCGGGGCCGTAGACGCTGTGACGGCGGGGAGCGCCTTCTTGATCGCCTGTACATGTGCCTTCTCGTCAGTCGTACGCCGAGGACAATAGGTAGCGTGCGCACCAGGGGGTTGATGTTCTGAATGTACCACGCCGCAGCCTGTTGGGGTGTGATCCCATTGACATCCGGCTCGTTGAGGGTGAAGAGCGTGGAAAAGCCCAGCTGCTGCTGGCGGCTCTGTAGGTCGGCGATGGGGGATGAGTCGCAATCGAGGCAGCGCTGCATGCCGATGAAATTGAGCCCGCCGTTGCCGTTGCTCGAGGCGGCAGGAACGTCTCGTAGTCGTAACTACATACGCGGGTTCTCAGAATGCAGGAGATCTGATACAGAGAGGTGCGTACATGAGGTTAACGGAACCCGAGCCGTCGTTCAGCTTGGCGGGGTCGAGAGGGGAGTTGTAGAACGGCCAGCAAAGACCGCGTTTGCCCGGACCCGAGCGCTTCGAGAGGGGCATCGCAACCGAGGCGGAGGCGATCACGAGCATCGTGAAAAAGGTGGCGGAGGTCTTCATGATGGATATTATGTTAAACGATTGACGAGGGGCGGGACAGTGGATAATCGGCCGGCCGAGCGGTGAGAAGGGTATTGAAAGAGGGGATGAGAGAAAGAGAACAAGGATAGAGGCGGCCGTCAGCGTTTTATACAGTGACCGCCAAGCTTAAGCGGATGAGGATCATTGATGAGTGCCCGCGATGATACAGGATGAAAAAGGGATGAAACGTCGCGACTGGACCACCCTGGACCACCGCGGCGCCGCAAGTTTCGGGATCTGCGACGGACAACTCGACACAAGGTGAGCACTGATACGTTGACTCTTGAAGCTATGATTCTGTTTAAGTATGCATTGACCGAGAATGGGGAGACGACTGGAGACCTCTGCAGACGGCTTCGTCTCCAGGTCACGAAGCTTCACGAAGCATCGATTTGCAGGATTACTGTGATCCGCGAGCTAAGATCCGGTATCAGCGCACAGCCATCACATAGTGTTTGAGGGAGACAGGGGGAAATTCGTTGCTAGGAAGCATCCAGAAAAAGTTCGGCGAGATACACCAGGTCGAAGCTGGGCAGAGGAGAATGCCGAATGTGAACAGTGAGAGCCTGGCCGCCTGTATTACATTTAAGCCTGAGTAAGTAGAGCCAAGGTGTTGATCGATGGATCGGCTATCACCGGCCCGCCCACCGGTGACCAATCGAGCTTGATTTGATCTGCCTCCGATCTGCCTCCGAGTCCCGACTCCTCGTGGCTAGGTTTTCTCTTCACTCAAAATCTGGCTCAGCCTTCCATCCCGCAGCCGGGCATCTGAGTTTGAAAGAACGCTGTTGAACTGGACGCCAACTTTGCCTACCGGAGTAATTGAACCGCTCCTTTAGGCGCCCGCAGGCAGCACTGGCAGGACTGGAAGATTTCGTCTCACCCTTTCGCACATTTTCCGTCAACGGGCGGTATATGTTCTTCTGCCATTTTTTTTGCCGCGCGTTTACTTTCCGTTGAAACAAAGGCTGGTTTCAAACCCAGAGCGGATCCAGATGCTAGAACAACAGGCGAGGAGTCAGCCGGTCGCACGACTCGCATCGCAGGTCAAACCAAGGACCAAAGCGATTTCGTATTGTATTGATATCTATCAACCGATAGCCAACCAGAGCTAATCCAGTTCCCCAGATTGCAGTGCTCGACTCAATTCCTCCATCTCGAGTTGCGCCTCTCAGTAATCCTGTCAACCAACGGGCGACCATCGCAATGCAAACCCTCATGTCGGTTACCCTGCATGAGCTCCAGGCTCCATCGAGTATCTTTCCAAAAAGTCGAAAGTGTACTAATCGTCGGTCAATTTTGTCAACCCCTGTGGCTGATTCAGGTCGACGGCGAGACTGGATGGTGGCGCAGATAATCAATCCTTTAAATTTCGCACTTCAGGTACTGCGATCCATCGCCCACTCTTGCTAATCAATGTGGAGATTCAATTTCATTTCGCGTGACCCTGATGTCGCCGAAGAGCATACGGGTATCCGGCCCCGTATGAGTCCGAAAGACAGTACACACTATCGATCTAATCTCCGTCACCCAGGCACCGCCAAACCGAACCTTAGCAATAAGATTCCCAGCAGAGTAGTGGCGCTCGGCTCTTCATATAGATAATCTCATTTCCGGCGAACTGACTCGACGCCTTGCAGAGACCTTCATCCACGAACTGGACTTATCTCCGGCCCCGGAGGTTTTTTCTGGCTGGGTCCAATCGACCGTCTAAATTTTGATAGAAAGGCTTCTCACCAGCGCATGGGTAGCGCATGCTCAGGTTCTTATTAATCTCGGTCAACGAATGACAGTTTTCCTATACTTTTTACTGGAAGATTTTGACCCCATTCGGCAGCAAACTTCTCCCGCGAAGGTCCGGCGAAGCGTGCACGGGCGTGTTCCCAGCTCAAGCAGAAAATTTGCAAATTGTCCAGTGCTATCCCCGGCTCTCAAATCCAGGAATACGCATTGAGACTGAGAAGGCAAGTAAGACACGAATACTATTGGTGTGTATCCGCCGAGACAAAGTGAATTGAGTTTCCATTGCCCCCACAAAACGTTCTCATTCCCAGGGGTTGTCTCAAGGGTCCTCCTTTCGAGAAGCATATCTGATGTTTCCGCCGCCATCTCTTACAGATTTTATTTATCAGCGAATCTCCGCTGAGCGTATGTACTACAGCGGCTTTCGTGCGTATAAAATGCTAACTATCGCACGCGCCCAGACGGACATTGCCTATCGTTGCTGCAGCCGAATCCTAATGCCACCGCAGTCGCAACTGCGCCTTCTCGGTGAGCTGATCATCGAATCCATCAACAACATCGTGAACCGCTTCGAGGCCGAAGCCGTCGAGTTTCCGACGCTAGAGGCGCTGTTCGACCCGGAAAGCAAGGCTGAGCGTGTGCTACGACACCCGGAAATAATCACAGCGACGAATGTCATCATTGCGGCTGCCGCACAGCTCGTAGCGATGGTGCGGTCGCCCGTGCAGACGATGGTGGAGTATAGTATGCTGGTGCGCCCTTCCCTTGTCCCGCAGTAATAATGTCGAATTGATCGAATCGCAGTTCCATCTCCCCTCTTGCATCCGTGCAGCGACGGAAAGCAATATGGTAGAAATCATACGGGATGCAGGACCTGAGGTGCGTTTCCCTCTTATTTCTCCTCTCCGTCGACGTAAAAGACATAAAATAGGGTATCCACGCGAGCGATATCGCGAAGAGCAATGATACAGATCCTCTCAAAGCTGGTCAGTGGCTCACTCATACCATTCCTTTCTTACAATATCAAGTTTCTGATGACGCGTAATTGCAGCGAGAATTCTGCGTCTTCTTGCGAATCACCATATTTTCACGGAAATTCGTCCCGATGTGTTCTGCATGAACCGCTTGTCGTCCGTCCTTGATTCGGGAAAGCCCGTCGCGGAATTGCAGCAGAAGTATGTACAAGCGGATTTCACCTTCTATACATCTATTTATCCATGGGAGTGTAGTCCGCACTCTCGTCATGTCAACACATCCGGGATATCTGCGTTGATCCTGACTCAGTGCGTTCAGTCCATTATTCTCCCCGAGGCAGCATGGTGAGTTGACTCCTCAGCACCGACGAGGCGTTCAAAGGCTCCGCGTACCTCACTGAAGCTTTTTGCGGTCCTCGAACATCGCATTCTACAAAAGCAACTGACTCACCGTGGAACATCGCCACAAAAACCGACGCATGTTTGTTTGACTGGTACGATAGGCCCGAGAACGAGGCTCTGAAGACCCGATTCTCGTTTGCAATGGCATGCAGCATGAAGCTAGAGCCACCTGAAGCGATTCTCTCGGGTGCGTTGAGGCTTTTTTGTGATGGTTGACATTGAAGTCTCACCTAAGGCTTCAATTGGGCCAATCTCCCCGCACAATCCGTCGTGGTTGATGTGGGTGGGGGTGTCGGATCCATAGCGTTGGTCATCGCCAAAAGTATCCCGCATTTGAATCTAGTCGTTCAAGACCGTTGTTCAGTGATCGAGGATGCGAGAAAAGTGAAATAAATTCTGCATGCCCGTTTGTGCTCTGTTCTGATTTCGTGTGGCAGTACTGGACCGACAAAGCACCTGATTTTGTCGAAAGTGGACGTGTTAAACTTCAGGGCAAGATGTTTTGACTCTTCGCTACCGGCACTTACCTCCCACATTCAGTTCAGAACTTCTTCGAACGACAACCGCTCACCGACATCGCAGTTTTTCTCCTCCGCTGGATTATGCACGACTGGGAAGACGCTGCCGCTGTTGAGATTCTGCGGAACCTGCGCTATGCAGCGGTACCGGGCAAGACAAAGTTGATCACGGTGGACATCATCCTGCCCTACACTTGCCATGACCCTGCGATTACCGACCAGGTCCCGGGTGCTGCGCGCAGTTGTGCACCAGCTCCTCTTCTTCCCAACATGGGTGCTGCCAGCAGCTTGAAGTACTGGCTTGATTTTCAGGTTCTTCGCAGATTGACAGGGTCCATATCTTCATTGGCTCACGACGACGAATCCAGATGTTTGTTCTCGGGAACTGCCAGGAACGGACATTTGGGCATTTTGTGCGTTTGGCGAAGAGCGGTGGGTGGAAAGTGGTGGAAGTGTATCATATTCCCGGTTCGTCTCTCGCGCAGTGCATTTCGGAACCCGTATGATTTTCCTGGTTGCGGGACCCAGACTGTTCTGCGTAATGAAATGTGATATTCACAAGCAATGAAGTCAAAGTTTCGAAGCGGCATACTGTACAGTTTCGGTCAATTCGAATGTCACGCGTCACAGGGCCTAAAATTTTCGAAAATTTTCGAACCTGTCACAGGTCACCAAGGGCATTTTCGAAAGTTCGAAAAGAGTCACAAAATCTGCGAAAAGGGCCTGAAAATTCAATTTTTCTGCATGGATGGCAAATGTGCTGATTAGTTGTATTATCAGTTAGATACACCCGCTGTCTGATTGCACTTATCTACTTTTGGCAAAGTTTGCATTGGAAAACAATGTTTTGATCCATATATGATGCCATCAATTTTCGAATTTTTTTGCCTGTCACACTTCCCCAGGTCCAGAGCGTCGGATCCACTGGGAGCACGGGCTATAGACCGTGGACCGTGGACCTGGACCTCCGGCCGTGGACCTCTGATCGCCGGTCGTGGCCCCGGGCATAGTGATGGACCGTGCAATGGACCTGCGCGTGGTTTTGTCACATTTTTCACTGAGTCGTCAATCATTCTTAGATATGGACCAGATCAATTGGGCCTTTTGTCTATTGTTCTGGTGCCTTGTCCAGCATCTCTGTTTCCCTGTTTTGCCACCTGCTTCCATTATTCACAAGGGGCACCCACCGGGAGATGCCGAGACACAGGGCCATAGGGTAGGGTGGGTCCGAGACCTCTTAATTCACTTTTCGGACTTTGGTAAAACTGCTTCAAAAATGCCTTTAAAAGGGTTCTGGAAAAATTCGATTTTTTCGGACATGTTTTGGAGGGTAAATTTGAGGTGGAAAGGCATCAGCATCCACTGCCATCCAGTGGGAATCCCAGCAGGACGATCAGGATCAATGTAAATTAACTCGAAAATGTGTTCTGGTTTGTGGGAAACGTGCCGATATCGGATCAAATTACCCGATTTGGATGTGGCGGTGCTCGGCAAATAGGGTAGGGAGGGTCCAGAGGGCCTTAGTGCACTTTTCCGACCCAGTGTTGCAAATTTTAAGGGTGGGTGCCCCTTGATTATTCAAGGGTTTTGTTGCAGTTGCAAATCCATGCTGAATTTCAGTGAAGTAAAGAAGTTGCAAGGAGAAGGTGGTAGGTTGCAAGTAGTTGGGAAGAAAGAGCCTGAGGGGGAGATCTAGAGCAATTGAGCTGCCTGTGTCTACTGTATGATTGTCCAGGCCATTTGGGGATGCATCGGGCAAAGTGGCGGGAGGTGCGCGAGCACAATGGTGATTGTATTGTTTTTCCAAGCGTGTGAGCTGTGAGGTCTACAATCAAAGTCCGCCATCAGGTCTACGGCCAGACATTGTGACAGACATGATACGGTCCACGGCACGGTCCACAATTGGTCTGCCGGCGGTCATTTGATGTGGACCAGGTTTGGCCGCGAGGTCCGGCCGTGAGGTCTATCCGGCGGTCCAATGGACCGGTCCATGGACCGTGCTCCCAGTGGATCCGACGTTCTCCCCAGGTCCATTTTCGAATTTCGAAGTTCGAATGGACCGGTCACGGGTCACAGGCCCGTTCGAATTGACCGAAACTCTACAGTAAGTCTCGCAGAGATAGCGGCATCTTGTAAAGCACTGTGAGGAGCTAGAGAGCGCTCGATTCGGAACGGCTCACCAGTGGGGCAGTGCCCGCGCCGAAATCTCTCGGGTTACTTACTTTGGTGGACGGCCCAGAGTCTTGCCAAAATGACGGAAGCAAATAGTAAGTAATTTTAATGATTGCCGTGCAGCAACCAGCTTTCTGGTACTTATTGACGTGTCACGAAGATTGGAACGGCGGTTAAATCTAGATTGAAGCTACGCTAGACTGTATTGCAGACATTATGGCATCAAATCTGTGTATACGGGCCGTCAAGAAACAGACGGTTGCGGACGGCATGACAGCCGCCCGTACCCGCCCCGGCACATTTGATCGGAAGGGGCGGCCTGACGGGACGACCCCGAATGGTGTAAGGATTTGGTGATTTTCAATTATTTTCTCATTTTCGCCTTCCGATACTCGACGCATAGCGACTTATCAAAAAATGGGATGTACAGATTTAGCGGAGTCGTTGCTGAGCGCTGAACAGTGACAACATAAGTACCCACATGCACACCATGTATCAATGAACCGAACGCCGCACGGGAATTCGGCCGAATCTGCCGATGCCCTTGAGTCTGATTCATCTGATGCTGATCATCACAGTGGCACGCAAGTCACCCGTGGGAGTCATCATTTCTCTTCTGCCAGTGCCAATGGCGTTGCAAACTTGCAATGAGCATCTCTATCGCCCAATGCCATATCATCTTCTCGTACGAGCCCTGCTGACGGAGACGGATTTACCTCAAGCGCCACGCTGCGCCACTGTTCTACAGTGACGAACCTACCCACCGTCCGAGCGCGAGCAGAATCAAAATAAATGAAAATGCTGTCAAGGAGGCGGGCGGGATCTGTGTGTGCGAGTTGGTCAAGACCTGCTCGGCACTCGAGGCGCTGTGGACGGCGGCGACGGCTGGATTCGAAGCGTTGGCGAGGCGGTGAGCGGTGACGGGGACGAAAGCAAATACGAGAGCGGTGACGAGGGCGGCGAACATGAGCAACGACGATGGCTCAAGTTTCAACTAGACGGCGGCATACGAGAACTGAGAAGGAAAACGGGGGGGTCGAATTCTCTTACTAAGAAAGGTACATGCAAGTATATATAGTAAAATAGATGAAACAGGTGGCGCCCGAAGCGCGCAGTGTCCGACTGAACCGCGGGCGATGGTTGTATTTGGTTCGGACGTGATCGGATCGGCTGATTCGTCCTTATTCCGTACGCAGCGCAAGCGCGCGCGCGACATCTCCTCCCAACTGAAAAATGTGACCGTCCCTGGTCACTTGGCGACGGCGGCGACGACTCGAAAGGCGAACCGAAGCTGGGGTCGACGCGGGGAACGGCGGGGCACGGGCGAGGCGGATGAATGGAAACGGAAGGGAAACTCGGTGCGTGAAAAACTCGACACGTAGGCGTCCTCCCAACTGAAATATCGGCCTGCGGGACTGCGTCGCACGCGGGGCGTCGAATGAAAGTCAAACAAAAGCAAGAACTCGAGAATAAAACAAGAAAATGCCGGGCGGGGTGCAGCTGCGGCTGGCGAAGCTGGGGCGCGTGTCTCTGCGCATGCGACGGTCAACGAAGCTCTGTACGACGTTCTCGCGAGCTGGGGTCGACTCGGACGCTGGAACGACGGCTCTGCAACTGGGCTACGTGCGGGACAATCGCGGGGTCGCCTGCGGACTCGGGTACGGCGGCAGCATCGTCTTGACGTGACTGGGCGCTAGCGGAAGCGAATCGCTGCAAAACGGGGTCAAACGCGGCGCGGCGAACGACTTGGACGCTACGGCTCGACGACATCCGATCTGGACATTGCGGGGACGGCGGCGGGCGCTGCAACGAGTGCACGGGTGCACTATCCGTTGGCTGGGACTGTGCGGCGTCAAACTGCGACTGGGGGAACTGCGGCGGCGTCTGCGCGAATGTCCGGACTGCGACTATACGTCCGGGGTGCTGCTGGTACGAAGCGCGGCCGGGGAACGACTGCCCGAGTGACGACGACGAAAAGCTGCGAGGCGGCGCGGGCGGCGGCAACTGAACACTGCAAGACGACGTGAGCGGAGTCGCATACGGAACCGAAGACGACACGGGGAACGGCGGCGGCGATGCTGAGCTCGGAGCTACTGGACATCTATCCGGGCGCGACTGGATCGACTCTGGGGCTGGCGAAGGCGTCTGTGCGAGGCTCTGTGGCGCTGGACTACACTCGAAACGCGGCGGGACCGACTCTGCTGGGCACTGGATCAACTGCTCTGTGTGAAACACGTGGATCGCGGCGGGTCGTAACGGTGCGGGTGACGACGGCGCGGTACTGCGAGACTGCGCGGGCGGAAGCGTATGCGACGCGGCATCGGACGGTAGCGGTGCATTCTGCTGCTGTGCTTTACGGCGACGTATGACGGCTATCTCGGCTTCGAGAGCGGCGATACGCGTTTGGACCGAAAGCGTGGGCGCGGGGATTGGCTGAGTCGGAGCGAGCGTGTGCGATGAGGCGGGCGCGAGCGGGGACGACGGCGTGAATGCAAAGCCGGCACCGGGGACTGCGCTGTTACGGAGGTGCGTGCGGAACTCTGCGCGTGCCAAGTACTGATGCGTGCACGAAGGTTGTGGCCTGCGATACGATGCGGGACGTACATGCCGGACGGGAGAACGACTCTGCCTTCTGCGTTGCGTTTACAAACGCCGGCGTGAATATCTGCGGAGACGAACGGGCAGCGTGCGATGAGGTGCGTGAACTCACTGCAGTACGAGCATGTGCGGGGACTGGACGGCGGCGCTGGCGGCGAGCTGAGACGGGGAACTGCGGCCTGGGATCGTGCGGGCTGCGAGTCGAGACGCGAAGCGGCGGCGGGCCTCTGCGGTTGCGAAACGAGTTGTACGAGTTGGTTCGCGGCGGCGAGGAGTGCGGCAACAGATGGATCGGCGGGCGGCGGTACTGGCGTGGGCGTGGAATCAGCGGCGAGGTTCGGAGACGTGGACGTGCGAAGGGAGGCGTCGGCAGGTGAATGTATCAAAGATGGCGGTGTATATACGGAAGAATAAATGAGAACGTAGTCGACCGCGTCACGAAGGTCGGAAAGAGGAAAGTAATCGTCGGGATGTAAATCTGGAAAAAGGATATGAAGTCGGAACTGAACGGCGGGCAAAATATACGAAGGAATAGCGCGAAGAAAAATACGGCTCTGTTCGAAATCGGAAAGGCGGCTTTTAGTACGAAGAAAAGTAGATATAATAAAAAATCTGCGATAAAATTCGTGGAAACGTGCGCGCGAGATATTTCGACGTGCGAGAGCTCGGTGATGAGAGCATCGAGGTCGGAGTACGAATACCAGCGATCGGGGTCAGCTTCGGGATAAAGACGAAAGACGGCGGCGGTGAACTGTTCGTAGGACGCGTCGGGGTCAGAGAACTCGGGGAGATACTCCCATAGATCCTGGACGTCGATCGAAAGGAAGCGAGTCGCGTGAATTTCTTCTCGGCGTTGGCGTTGATGCAAGAGCGTAAAAATAAAAATTGGAGGTCACGAAAATACTGGCGGAGCTCGCGGGGTTTGTCGGAAACAAAGACGGGGGCGGCGCGTTCATTTCGGGCGGGCATGGGAAGCGACGGCGATGCCGGAGCGGCGGGTGTACGGACAACGGCTGTTGAAGCTGAAGTTGAAACGGGGGACGAAGATGACAGCGGCGGCGTGGCGAGCGACACAAGGGGCGGATCGAGATCAGATTCTGGCGGTGGCGTAGACAGGGACCCGAGCTGCGAATCAATTTCCAACGAGGCATGAGGCGGCGAATCTGGTTGAACCGGCGGATCGTGATGTGAAGCGAACAGATGAAGCGAGGGGGGCCCGAAAGCACGACACGAGCCCGAGAGAACAGTCTTTGAGACCCCTCGCGGTGGGCTCCAAAATGACGAACCTACCCACCGTCCGAGCGCGAGCAGAATCAAAATAAATGAAAATGCTGTCAAGGAGGCGGGCGGGATCTGTGTGTGCGAGTTGGTCAAGACCTGCTCGGCACTCGAGGCGCTGTGGACGGCGGCGACGGCTGGATTCGAAGCGTTGGCGAGGCGGTGAGCGGTGACGGGGACGAAAGCAAATACGAGAGCGGTGACGAGGGCGGCGAACATGAGCAACGACGATGGCTCAAGTTTCAACTAGACGGCGGCATACGAGAACTGAGAAGGAAAACGGGGGGGGGTCGAATTCTCTTACTAAGAAAGGTACATGCAAGTATATATAGTAAAATAGATGAAACAGGTGGCGCCCGAAGCGCGCAGTGTCCGACTGAACCGCGGGCGATGGTTGTATTTGGTTCGGACGTGATCGGATCGGCTGATTCGTCCTTATTCCGTACGCAGCGCAAGCGCGCGCGCGACAACAGCTCCCAGGAGCCGTCAGGCCCAGTGGTCAGGCCTATCAAAACCGTTACGGCTCCCGTCGCTCCATCGAGAGCATTGGCACTGGCGCTGTTTAATGCACGTCGGGCCGCCAAGTCTGCCTCGCTATCATGATCAGTGCGGGTCTTCACGCTGTTCTCTCAGTAGTTTCGGCCTCTATGTCTTCCCGGGACACGCTAATAGCGGCGGTTGCACGGTAAAGTGTGATTGAGAATCTTCTTGATGATTCATTACTGATTCGGCGCTTGCCCAGTCAAAGCTGTGATTCTCCCCAACTGGGACCTCTGTACTGCACGAGTGGAAACTGCTTCGTTCTGGTCGACCTTGCAACAGCTTCTCATTCGAAGAGGCCCTGAATTTAGAAGTAAGTTGGGACATAGCAGTTTGGGTAAATTGAGGGGGTGCACTCATGCGGATTCCATCACACGCCTTCTTGAGACTTGGGCGCTCGCGTCCTTGATTCGACGTTGTAACCATGACATCAGCCGTGTAATTGGGGACCTGTCCAGCACCTTCTCGCCCTATGTTCCCTTCTCGCTCCCCCACCATGTCTGTCTTCCCAGTCGCCCGCGGCGAGAAAACACGGTAGAATCTTCTTGGAAGGATTTTGAAGCGCCACCTCCGTCAATGGAGAAGAGGCACCATTCTCCCTTTTCTTATCTGCGCGGTCGCAAACGCTCTACGGACGGCCCGAAGAAATCGTCTGGTTCCCCTCCCGAAGACATCGCAGTGCGCCATTATGAATTTGTTGATTCTCTCAATGCCTTATACGCCGATCGCGAACTTATAAAGCCCCTCCCGCCCGTACCACCCTTACTGAGCCACAACCGACGCACTCACTCCGACCCACAGCTCATTTACGGCGCTCTGGTGTATCCTCAGGGTGGCTCGCGGGGTTCGCATACACCCAATGACTCTGTGGAGCTTCGTGAGTAGGGAAAGATCTTCGCCGCGTTCTTGTGCTCATTGCTCGCACTTGGATGATACATAGCCCCTCCTCCCTTAAGTGCGAAATCATCCCAGTTTGCCTCGAACGTGCGAGAGGATGTCTTGCCCACGGTACACGCGCTCCTCCCTACGCCCACCCCGATGATGGCCGCTGCCGGTGTAATCGCGTCCCACTCGCAACGGGGCCATCAGGAGCGTGGGATCGAAGGTCTTCCAGCCGTCGGTGGTCACAGAAACCAGCATCGCGGCGCCCCGCATTCGATTCTAGCAACCGCCAGAATGGACAAGGCCAAAGTGGCTGCTACTGTTGGTGCGTTTTCACTTTCACCGTACATGGAAGCTTCAACAATTGGCATTCATACTCTTTCTCAGGCCCGTTGATCACCATGGGACTGCAGAATCTGACCAAGGCGCAGACTGTCGTCGAGGAAGTCACGGCCAGTATGCATATTTCAGTTGACACAGAGAACGTTTCGGTTGATCCCTCTCTTAGGTGAAGCATGGGGTGTTGTCAAGGAAAATGTAACAGCGGTGCTCGCGCCGGCGCACGACATTATTGTCATTCTTGACTCGGTGACCAAGTACATCCCGGCGATAATGGTAGCAGAGTCTGTACTTTCCGTACGCGACGCCTGTGCTCCAGTCCTCGCACATTCTTGTTGATATTTCGATAGTTGATCGTCAAGCACGAGCTCGAGCGGATGGAGAACGAGAAGAATATTGTGAGCTCTAAGTGTTTTCGAACCATTTTTTGTATAGCTCACAGGGGGACCAAGCTGGTGGTGTACCACACGATGGCAGGCTCTTCTCACCCAGGACCTGTGAATCAGTATTAATGGGTATGACAGACAACGTTCTGGTTCACGTTGTGCGACCTTCAAACAATCTTTCGTGCCGCGATGGGCATCAAGGGCAGCTTGCAAACCTTTTTTGGAAATGTGAACTTCTGCGTTCCTCACGGAATTCACAATACCTAACCTGATATAATCATAGGTGAAGACGACTATAGAAGATTTCGGTAATTTTAGCGAGTAAGAGCACTCCACAGTCGTTCTCAATCTGACGGTGCGGTGTATAGGGTGTATTACAAACACGGCATTTCAGTGAGTATTCTGTTCCGCTCCCGGCATATCTCATTGGACCCAGCTCGCACTCTTCGATCGGGACAATATCGCAAGAAACTCACCGACTTTGCACAGGCCTTTGTCGATCACAAAGGGCAGCTGCAACTCTTGCTCACGGAGCACTCGGCGCTGCAGATCACCGATATGAACACAACTGTCAGCAGCGTATCTACAAAGCTCGACAGCGTCACAGCGAAGCTCGATCAAGCGCTCGCGTACATCGCCCGCCAGACACCCCTGGAGCTCTCCGTTGAAAAGCATATACAAGAAAACGGCGGGAAAAGGCTCTTCAGGCATGTCCCTCTTAGATATTGAGCGCTACAAATGTTCTGACCGCTATTCCTGCCTCTCAGAACCCACAGTTTGTCAACGATCTGGCGAAGAGTCACTTTGATGCGAAGGAGAATCTCTCCCCGCAAGCTCATGCCAATCTACAGCAGGGGCTGGAGGAGGCGTTGGCGGCCAACATGTAGGTTATTATTCGTCTCCAAACTATTTCCCACTATATGTTGCAGGCCTGCGTTTTCAATGAGGGTTGAAGCCGCGGAGAAAGAGATGGCCGAGGCGGTGGAGAGATCGACGGAGATGATTCTACAGCAGGTGCGTGCTTCTCATCGCATGAGAGAAATGTTTAGTCAACTTGATGCAGCTGAACTCCGGACCGTATGAGCTGATCAAGGACGAGGATATCAAGGCAGTATGGAAAAGTATGTACGCCTGTTTGTTTGTGAAACTACTGTTGTCTGACAGAAAAAGGCATGGTACGCGGACGTCTTCGCCGACTCTTCGGTTCCTGTTCGCTTTTGATTGAAGCCCTATCCCTTCAGAATTGGCGCATCAGCTGCAAGGCGCGGCATTTCGCAGACGGTGAGCCTTGTGGTCTCGGCCTTTGCAACAACCGCTGAATCATCACCATAGCCGTGCATAACCACTTTGCGCAGAAATTCGGGGAGCACCACAAAGGCGTCGGCCAGGTCCATCCGGAGCAGTGGACGCTTAACGTCCTCAGCCAAGTCATATGTATATCTGATACCTATCAAAGTATTCTTGCCGTTGTGCTCAAACGGACTAAACAGATCACCCCAACATAGCGGATGCCATAGACGACGACGGCAGCGGCTACATTTCTATCCAAGAGGTCAATCATTTTTTCAAGGCCCGTCCACAGAAATGGTCGGCTGTACAGTGGCTTGCCTTGTAATTTTTTCCTTCATTTCTTTGAAAGACGAAGCGGTTTTAATGAATGTCAATTTATGTAGTTGGGCCGCAGGTTGGAAGCAGAATGCAGTCGCGTACGTCCGTTCACACGGAAACATGCAACACGACTCATCAACTCACCGATGTTCCCAGTTATCAAACGCGCTGCAAGGTTGGCTTCTCTATTATTAACGGCGACGCGGTCTGACGAAGGAACCCTGCTCTCTCACTTAGGCGCTATTTGCGGCCTTGGAAGCCTCCGCGCGCACAGTGATGCCACAAAATCGCCAATCGGTGAAGGCGTACATCAGATCGAGCGGTCTCTCCGAACTTTGGCTCGTCGTTAACTCCTTGATTGAGGATAGCATGCCGCAAGTACATCATCTCAGGATGCATCACGCGCCCGAGACGATCCCGTTGGCTGCGCTAAGAGATGAGATTATGGAACAGGAGACCCACCGCATCCGCTCGCGTTTGGAGAAGCTTCAATACCAGCTTGAAAGCCCTGAGACTGTCGTTATTTTTCTTTTCACGGATTCAAGAAGAGTTGACTGTTTCTCACAGATTCTTGCTGTCCTTGGGACACACCGTCTAGAAGGAGTAAGGAAACTGCCAACGTCGTTTGCACCGCAGCTGACAAGTCTGTTTAGTACATTCTGTGTTTCCTTCATTTGATTCTCGAACGGCACCGTCAAATCGTCGAGATTGCAAACACACTGGTGTTAGCGGAGCGCGAGTTCCATGCGATGACTGTTAGTCTGAGAAACCTGGTCACCGCCTTCGGCACGCGATACCACACCATCACGCAGAGATGGAAACAGCAGCGACTGGAAACCGATTTTTTTGGTGCAGTGTTTTGCGGGCGGATATTCAATGATTGGCACGAGGTCTTCCAAGATGTTCGGTCCCCTTTTTCTTCGAATTCTTGAGGCACTGACTGAGAACTCGCATAGCACCCTCCTGTGTATCAAGATGTTGTTGTGCTGCCACAGACTCCGGGTTCGCAACTGTTGGCCGGTGTTTCGCGAACGTGGTCTCCGCCGCCTCTGCCAGAAGAGATCCTCGTGTTCCCACTCCCATCTCAGCCCAGTTCCTCTGTAGCGACCTCTGAAAAAGTCCGCAGTCCGCCATCCAGGCTATTAGCAGTGAGCAAAGTTATCTCAGTCCCTCACCAACAACCCTCAAATGTGATGCGTGCCCCTCAGCCTTTACCTCAACCACGAGGCCCACGCCCCCGCTCGGTAGTGCTCTTCTTTAGAAAGTATCAGAAACGTTTTTAACAGTGTCTCGCAGCACCGACGCTCTGCCGTTCCCGGAACAGACGATTACTTTTACCACTTTGACTTTGAAAGGCGGCCTTCTGAGCGCCCAGTGTCAATGTCAGCCGATCCGGAAAGCATTCCAGAAGTCTATCGGAAAAAGACGGTCAGTCAGTGGGCATTTCGATGCTCACATTCATTTCATCCTATTCCCATAGACCAAAAAGCCGAAACTAGAGGACAGGATCACGTCGCTGGAGATGGAACTTTCAGACATTAAGGATATGCTCAGAAAACTAATATTACTGTCCACTCCGCGGCACACCGATACGTAGCCTCACTGTCCTTCGCTCGGATGCATCACCCACACTCCGAGTCTCTCGCACGCGATATCCCTTTGCTACTGTATACACGTATCATTCTAATTAGCTGTTAGTTGTAACAAATCTCATGCTCTAGTTTGTTGCTGAATCTTGCATGGACTCAACGAAAATCAAAGAGTCGCGGAAGAGAGAACTCAGGAACATATGTTACGGTGTTTACATATCCCGTGACCGCGTCGCGATCAGCAAAGAGATCATCATCAATGGCAACGATGATCATGATCAAAGTGATCACGGCTCTCCAGACCACCAAGCGAGGCGATGTCGGTGAGGACGGTGTGTGCCTCCTGGAGGCGTTGAAATTTGCCGCGTCGGTGCGCACATTACTATTGCATTGGCCACTCACTCATGAGTCATCAACGTATCTTGAACGTATCACACTTTTGCAGCTATGATTCCGAAAGGTCGTCACAGAACCTGAGCTCATAAGGAGGGACTCACCGCATTGCACAGTACGCGCAAAGTACGTTCGTGCTTCATATCTTCCGTGCGTTCCCGCGGCCGTCGCTGATTAGCTCCACGTAGATTCCAGCCCTGAGAAAAATCTATCTTTTCACAGATATCATAATCACTCACATCGCCCAACTCCGCCACGTCTGCTATGACATCGGATTCACGAACCATGCGTGCCCGCCTCTCCTCCCTCAGAAACGCATTTTGATCCCTTGCTGAGGTGACACGCCCGAGGCGGACAAGCAGCAGCTCATCGCAACCGCGGCGACGCTATCAATTCTGTACTCTAGAAGGCTCTGGCGGCGGATCGGGATCTGAGACCGCGCTATACGTGGCGCTGAATGCGACCTTTGCCGGCGCTCTCGCCGCTACCGCGGGTCCGCTTGCCGCAATGGTCCCACCTCCGCTAGCCCGCAGCCTGTGCCTGTGAGCTTAGTATAGTGCGCGTCGGGTTACGGCCAGTGATACGTACGATTGTTCCTGTCTTACAAGTCGCTGGCTTGGGTGAAGGTCAAGAAGAGAAATGCACTTTCGAAGCTAGTGAGACACACGAGTGAAGATGCAGCGGTAAAACAAGATGAGTCGAACGACCCAAAAGACCGTGATGTTTTTCGGTTCTTCTTCCATAAGAGAATCCGTTTATTCTCGATTCCCTTGTTAGTGAGAACCTACAAAGACACATGTTCTATGGTCATTTCAGATTTGAGTCGCATTGAGCCGGCTGCCGCTGCTATCATTCACCGGTGTGTTTCCCCGCCATTCCACACGTCAGGAATGGAAGACTCTGTTTTCGGGAGCTCTGGTGAAGCCTGGCAGTTGAAAGGGTAGATTACTTATTGTGCACATACCTCGGGTTTCCCTCTTGCCTGAGGCTTCTTCCAAGTTCCAAGTTCCAGGAACCCTTGCGTTCATTGTTGGTTCATTGTTGACGAAGATGAAGAAAATACGACATTTTGCCATTTTGCCTGGATGATGAGGCAGTAGTTCTCGAGCCACAGCCCTGTGCCGGCTGCCCAGCGGAGGGGCGGTTGATATGGTAGGAATAGACAGCCGTTGGCGGCTGCACGGCACAGCCCGACTTGGGCTTTGGGGCCAGTGCTTCGCATGGCAGTACGAGTCCTGTTTTGTTAAGGAAGACTAAGGGAATACTTATCTAGAATGTGGTATATTTACAGTAATTTTGGGTTAATCTGCATCTCTTTCACAATGTACTGCAGAGATGACCACTTTGTGAATATATAGGACAGGATAGGATATACAGTCGAAGCTGTCATAACCCATACCCCTCGGTGGAGGCTCACATGTATGGGTTATGACAGCGTATGGGGTATGGGAAGGGGTGCCGTAAAGTCGTCGAAAAATCCCAGAAAAATCGGAAAAAATTATAGAAATATTTCTATGAGTGTACGACTACACAGTTTTGAAGAAATCAGTAATAGAACCATCCACAAGCTCTCTGGTGGCAATGTATCTCGTCTCACGCCCGAGTTTTGCTAAAGCTGACTCCAATTTCCGCGCAAAATCACCCTCCATGTCCTCCAAGTACTGCCCGAGAGTCGCAGCGGCTTTCAAAGCTTCCTGGCGCGACGGCCGTGTGATTTGTTGATCACTTCCATCGGGATCATCGCCGCCGTTGATTTCGATATCTTGTTGCGCCTCACGCTGTGCCTGGACAGCGGCAATGATCTCCTCGTCGGACGAGTCTTCCATGATGCGCTCCTCTGGAATGTCGATGATGGCCTCCAAGTCTAGCCGGTTGCCACGTTGAAGAATGCCAACAGCTTGCAGGCGGTCCAATACCTGCACCAACTCGGGTTCGCCATTTTCAGCCTCCAATTCCCTCGCGATTCGACCCTTCGTAGCGTCATCGGGAAGAATCCCCGACTTGACCCAGCAATTTGCGATGGTCTCGGAGGAGACATCGTCCCACGCTAAGTCGGCCAGCCGCATGGCCTCGAGCTGATTGATTTGGTAGATCTCGGCGGGAGTGACATCTGCCTCGTAACGGTCCAGAGCGCGTTGCATCGAGAAGCGGCGGAAGTGGGCTTTGAAGCAGCGGATGATCCCGGCATCCATAGGCTGTATGTGAGACGTGAGATTGGGTTTAAAGTTTTCGACACGGATATTTGTGAGGTCGTCTGGTGGAATGTGCCCACTAAAATTATCTTGGAGAAGGAGAATGTGGCGCTGCTCGCGGCGCATTCTCTGATCGAGCTCACTGATCCACTCTTGATAGATTTTGGTGGTCATCCAAGCCTTGGCGTTGTTTCGGTACTGAAAGCCAAGTTGTGCAGCAGTCTTGCGCTTGAATGCACGGGGCTGCTTGGCCTTCCCGATGACAAGCGGCTGCAGCTTCTCCGACCCGTCCGCATTGGTCGTGAGCGCATACGTGATCCGCTTCTTGATCCCTTTCACGCCCGCCATCTGCTTGTCCATGAGACCGCGGTCGGGCACCATCCTGATTGTGCCGTGAGCGAAGAATTGATGAAAACAATGACTTACGCCCAGAAAAGCCCGGTCTCATCCATATTGTAGATGTCGCACAACTCGTAACCCTCGTGAAAGATGATGTCTTGGATACGTTGACGGTCAGCCACGATGTCAGCCTGATTGGCTGAATCGGCTTCTCCATGGCGCTTGAATTCTTTCAAGCCGCAACGGCGCTTGAATGCTGCAAGCCATCCATCACTCAGCGCCAGACGATCTTCCTCCGGAACGGCGAAAAGATCAGCAAACCGGGTCCATTTTTGACGAATCAACTCGCCGGTGAGATGGATACGGTCCCGCATGACCTTTGCAACCCACAACTCCATAGCATCCTCAACCTCAGGATGCTCGACTTGCTTCACACGCTTCGTGTTTCCAGCCAACCCTTTCCCCTGCTGCTCTTCCCACCTGTCCCGCCATTTCTTTTCCTCAGACAACCACGCCGACACGAGAGGCTGTTTGATGACAAGATTTGGGTAGATCGGCGCAAAATGCTCCGCTGTCTTCTTTTGACTGGGCTTGGTTTGTTTATGGTGCCAGTCGAGGATCTCGATCCGCTGCGCCAGCGTTGCGATTTCCTTTTTCTCGAATTTGGCAGGTGCCACTGCTTTCTTCCCAATTTGTCCACGGTTTTCTGGCTTCTTACGCTCAGCCGGCTCTGGTAAGTCAAAGAATGAGGTCCATGTCAGATTATAAGATGAGTTTCTGCACGCACTTTTCTTTTTCGCCGTAATCTTATCAACAACACTGCCCGCTAGCCCTGCGAGTGCTGTAACCAGACCATTCTCTCGTGAATCTAACCGCTCCAGGCCGCGTTCGTAATCAGACGCCTTCTCAAGCTTGTCAAGCAAGGCTTCTTCGTCAATGTGATTTGCATCTGTATCCAGCCAGGCCTCGTCCTCCGGGGAAATCTTCTCCTTGCGCCCAAGGCGTGCCAAAAGGTTATTTTTTCTGAGAAGTGTTGAGTTTTTTAGGGCAGAAAGACCCTGTTTTAGTACAGCGAGAGGCGGCGACGCTGCCATCTGAGCGTGGGTAGTGCGGACTTCTGAAAAAATATGTACAAGCACCCTAATTTGGTAATGATCCGATCAAAAGTATGGGTTAGTTCACCGAAGTACGTATGGGTTATGGGGTGTTGCAAATTTATGGGTTATAATTATGGAACAACGGTGGTGGGGGCTCAAAAGTATGGACTAACACAGGTTATGGGTTACCGGAGCCATGGGTTACGACAGCTTCGACTGTACCTATGACCTTCCACATGAAAAAAAAGAATCACATGACTGATGCTGTGCAGGACCCTGTCCTTCACAGCCACAACTGCGGATTGTCAGTCGGAGTTTGATCTTGATCAGAACATGATGATCACAGTTGGGAACAAAATTGGCAGCAAATGACAAGTCTCACAAGCAGTTTGCTGAATCAAATTAACGAAAAAATTTTGCTGAACAGGGCTTGCCTATCTAAGGAATTCTGAGTATATGGAAGTGTTTCTGTTGATACTACATGTGCATCTGCCATGCCAAAAGTTGATTTGGAGAAGAAATGATCTGAACAAAAAAGTGGCATGCAGAATCAAAGGAACAAAAATTCGTGCTGAACAGGGCTTGTCTACCTAGAGAATTCTGAGTATTATATATATAGAAGTATTTCTGTTGATACAAACAAAAAAATACAGAAATATCTGATTACTGAAGAGCATATATTGCAGCACATAAACACTCATTGTTCAAGCTGTACAAACTTTTAACTAAGCACATCTTGAACATTGTCATATCTGCCAATACTTATGCAAGACCAAGGAACCTCCTGAGATATTACTGATCAGCATGTCCAAGCAAGATCAGACTCCGACTGAAAGTCCGCAGTTGTGGCCGTGAAGGACAGGGTCCTGCACAGCATTGATCATGTTAAACTTATTGTGATCTTAATCTTGTTGCTAGTAATCTTGTTCCGAGCTGTGATCAACATGTTCTAAGCAAGATCAAACTCCGGCTTGATATCCACAGCTGTGGCTGTGAAGGACAGGGTCCTGGACAGCATCGGTCATGCAATACTTGTTGTGATTTGCTGTAATCTTGTTCCCAACTGTGATCAACATGTTCGGAGCAAGATCAAACTCCGACTCAAAATTCGGAGTTGTGGCTGTGAAGGAGCGAGTCTTGCACAGCATTTGTCATGCTAAACGTGTTGCGATTTGTTGCCAATCCTTTTCCCAACTGTTATCGCGTTCTGAGCAAGATCAAACTCCGACTTGAAATCCGCATTTGTGGCTGTGAAAGATAGCATCCTGCACAGCATTAGTCATGTGACTCTGTTTTTACTGCTTCTTGATTGTGATCAATCACACTTTTGACAGGCTTTTATCTCTTCATCCGAAGTCGTAAAACACAAATGGGCGCACAGCAGGGGGCATGTCTAGCTAAGAAATTCTGAGTAGGCAGAAATGTTCATAGGGATGCTATGCATGCATCTAGACACTCAGAAGTTGGTTTGAAAAAGAAAAAACAACACTGGGAATTTTTCGCTTCCTTTAATGCAAAGTCGCAGAACAGAAATGGTCGCACAGCAAGGGGCATGTCTAGCTAAGAGATTCTGAGTAGGCATAAATGTTCATTGGGATGCTATGCATGCATGTAGACACTCAGAAGTTGGTTTGAAAAAGAAAAAACAACACTGGGAATTTTTTGCTTCCTTTAATCCAAAGTCGCAGAACAGAAATGGTCGCACAGCAAGGGGCATGTCTAGCTAAGAGATTCTGAGTAAGCAGAAATGTTCATAGGCATGCTATGCATGCATCTAGACACTCAGAAGTTGGTTTGAAAAACAACACTACGAATTTTTCGCTTCCTTGCAGTATGATTTATTCTGTCTACCTGATCTGTTGAAAAGATGTGGCACACAGTCACATTGTAAAATTGAGTTATTGTGATTTGTGATGTGGATGTGCAAATCAGGCAGCTGCATAAAAGCAACCAGGCATGGACCAGCAGACTGCAATAAATTCCAGTGAAAAAGGATGAATCTTGGTGGCGGCAGGACAGGAGGTCGGTCAGTGATTGCCAATGGCAATAATGCCAAACTAATAGTACACAACACTATACAATGCTTAGGGCTTAGCCGCCAATGGGTGCCAAAATGCTAGACTCGCAGGCCAGTCGACGTTCGCAAGCTCACAGACAGCCACGGGGTGCAGACAAATTGGGATAGACGGTAAATATTTAGGACGATCAATCAACAAGCAAATAATCTGAAACAACAACAGTGAGCTTGCGAACGGACTGGGCGCGCATGTCGCCTTTTTTGGTGACGACCGTTGGCCCCGCCATTTGAGAGGTGGGGACTTCGTCAAAAAACCTCCAAAATCTTCAAAAATCTGTCTCTGAGAACCTATACTCATCTTGAATAACTTTTAATTCTCTATCGAATGAGCCCAACATGTTTTGGTGTCAAAATTTTGAATAAAATGGCTACAGGCTACTGATACGTGTCAGCGTCGCCAGACCTCATTATTTACTCAAAAATGACACTTGTATCAATCGATAGAGAATTCAAAACTATCCAAATTTCGTTATGGAACCTCAAGACGGATTTTGGCAACTTTTTGGAGTTTTTTGACCAAGTCCCCACCTCTCAAATGGCGGGGACGACGGTCGTCACCGAAAATGGCAACATGCGGGCCCAGCCGGTCCAGGTGTCGTGCGAGTTCTCGAGTAAAAGTTTATCCGAACTGCGGATCACCGGACCGGATGGGGACGAGCCTACCAAAATGCAGTGGTAGCCAGTGGCCGGGTATTGTCAATACCCATGCCAATCAAAGTTGGATCGAA
>QVIE01001647.1:0-22716 GCA_013387415.1 Panellus pusillus | reverse complement strand
AAACGGGCTGCCAAATCTCACATGGTATGAGGGCTTTATAACTTGTGCGATTTGTTTGATCAAGCTCACATCGTCGACCAGAGTCAAGATCTGATTCTAATTTGTGAGATTGACGTGATCCGAATGCAGCGGCTATGTCATCACCGGCCCGTGCGTCGATGTGTCATAAATAGTTCAATCGCTCATTTATCTCGATTTATTGCGTCTCGCCTATAAACACGCGGCATGTTGAAACAAGCATGCTGTCAAGATTGCTCTGGTCAAAGCCTCCGAGTCCTTGACTCATTGCCGAGTCGCGGCTACGTCTTCATTCAGAATCATCCGGCCTGAGATCTGACTCTGAGACGGGGCGGCACTTCGGGCGGTCATTTTGTTATGACACATGGCACAATTCCATAGAAGAGATCGGAAGGAACCCAGAGGGTACTATGCTTCTGTGAAGGGTTGATCAAAGGTCTCAATTAATTATTATCGAGCTGTTCGGCATTCTGCGGCAATTTCTGCCATGTGTTGACCATGCGGAACAAGCGTGCGGCCTCAGGGACAGTGCAAGAGCAAGAAATCCGCCGCGCCTCTTTGCATATCCCCCACCACCATCATGGTTACACGCACAAAGAAGAAAGGCGACCTTGTTGGTCTGCTAGAATCGGGCGCTGTTGAGGCCCTCTCCCTGGCCATACCTTTGGCAAAGGCAATACCGGTGGTTGGAAGCACTCTCGAGGGCTGCTTAGAGGCTGTACTTCATATTCTGGAAATCAGAGACGTACGTTTCACTCAATGGTCCCACTGCCAAGGATTCTAACAAATGCCTACTAGGATGTCAAGATGAAGAAGGAGAAATGTGATCTTCTAGCTGGACGTGTCGTGTCACTCACAGCTGCCATCACCGCGGAGCTCATGAGTTCAAAGGATGATGCTGAGGTCTCTGGCAAGACGTAAATCCAGTGTTGCTGCACTCCTTGGGTATGTTGAACCATAGGTCAGGTCTAGGTCAGGTAGGACTACATGCTAAAGTACATCTAGGACCTTGAAAAACATACAGACACATCTGAAAGTACTCTCATCTGCTTCATTACTTCGTCGAATTCTTGCACGCGGTGAAGTAGACAGCAAATTGACAGTGTTTAACCAGGAACTGGACACCGCAGTTGATGTTTTCCATGTATGCTTCATATCATGGATTGAAATGCCTCTCATCTCGCACAGATCACAGAGAACATGCGCACTGGAGATGTTCTCGGCCACTTGGTCGCAGCGATCCAAGAAGAAGAAGATAAGAGCAATATTCTGCTCATGACCAGTTCGTTTTGTTTTTGCAACCAGAAGGTTTGGAGAATGAATGATAGATTTCACAGATCTCCTTCGACCTGTTATGACTGCAAGTCACTTCTCTCATGTCCGAGCTGGGTCTGGCTGTTTCCCCGGAACACGGGTAACACTGCTGAACCAAATCAGTCGCTGGTTCTCGCAGAATACCTCCCAAGCCCCCCAGATTTTTTGGCTTTCTGGCTTAGGTGGGACCGGAAAAACTGCAGTGTCTCAGACAGTATGCCAAACGATGCATGCCAATGGTCTCCTGGGTGCCAGCTTCTTCTTTTCAAGAGATGAAGCAGATCGACGACGAGTGGCTTCGATCATACCAACCTTGGCCTTCCAGCTGGCATCTGTGAATGTTGTGTACCGCCGAAAACTCTGCGACTTCTTGAGACAACATCCAGACGCGGCTGCCCGTGCACAGCAATATCAACTCACAGAACTTTTGTTACACCCGCTGAGGGATGTTTCAGCCTTGCCCAGCTCATACCTCATCGTTCTTGATGCCCTTGATGAGTGCGACAAGGAGGGAGACATGGAAGGCGGTGATCTCATACCCCTCCTCCTCCAAAAACTTCCAGAGTCTGGGTTGAACATCAAGATTCTCGTCACTAGCCGCCCAGAGCGATCAATTCGAGAACAGTTCAATATGGACTCCCATCACACAGCGGTTCTTTACGACCTCAACCAATCCGATATCAAAGAAGATATCAAAAGCTACCTCGGATTTCATTTACAGCGTATACAGGTGCAACGGCACTTACATCCTCCTTGGCCGGCTTGGCCAGGGGATGAGGCTTTCAATGACCTAGTCAACCGTGCAGGACTGTTCTTTATTTTTGCTTCTACCATTATCAAGGTTGTCGCCGACACATTCTACAGTCCTCAACGTCAAATCCAAAAACTACTGGGGAATGAAAGCGCACAATCATTGCGGGGCCTTTACAGCCAGGTTGACCGTCTATACTTGCAGATTCTACAAAACTCTGTCGAAAACAGAGACGATGCTTTGGTGCTCTGTGAAAGGTTCCGTAGAGTTGTAGGAGCTATCATCCTCCTCCAAGACCCTCTATCAATAGCCATCCTGGCGGATTTGTTGGCAGAAGATGAAGCTGAGATTGAAGGAACATTGACGCCCCTTCATTCCGTTCTTTACATTCCACCTAACAATCACCAGCCTGTCCAAATATTCCACCCTTCATTCCGTGACTTCCTCTTGATGAAAGAGCGATGTCAAGATGCCCGCTTCAACATTCCAGAAGCTCACACTCACGCTCAATTAGCCTTGCGCTGTCTCAATATCATGGTTGAAAAACTGAAGCGGAATATTTGCGGCATCAAAGAAGACATAGTCCTCAATTCAGAGATACCGGACCTCCAGGGCAAATTACGAGACTTCGTTTCATCAACACTCTTGTATGCATGTCAGCATTGGGGTGACCATTTATCCCAGTCCACCAATAATACAGATACAAAGATTCGGGATCAGCTAAAGGAAGCAATGTCTAAATTTGCCTCTAGCAGACTCCTCTATTGGATTGAGGTGTTAAGTCTGGAGGGGAGATTCTATCTATGTGTCAATAGTTTGCTTGCGGTCCTCCCGTGGTGCAAGGTAAATTCAAAATTCTCAAGCCATTCTTGTGTCTGATTCTCTATCTAGCAGGTTGCCCCAGATACTTACCCCCTCATATATGATGCCTATCGGCTCGCACTTGATTTTCACAGTGCTATCAATATCAGTGCAGCACAGGTCTATAATTCTGCTCTTGTCTTCATACCCAACTGTTCCATTCTCCGGGCTTATAAACACGAACAGCCCAGAGTTCAGCTGATGAGCCCTCGAACAGAAGACTGGGATGCATCCTTACTTATTTTGGAGGCACACACATCCTCGGTGAATATGATATCCATGTCTCCAAAAGGAGGTCGCGTAGCCTCCGGTTCAGACGATGGGCGTATCTATATCTGGGATTCCTCCAACGGAGATCAAATATCCTGTTTTCTTGGCCATGTTGGGGCAGTGAACTCTGTTGAGTACTCTCCAGACTCATTGTATCTAGTCTCCGGAGGAGTGGACGCTTCCGTGCGGCTTTGGGATGCAAGTACGGGATACAGTCGCTTCACATTCATTGGCCACCAAGGGAGCGTCAAGATGGCTACATTCTCTAGTGAGGGAAGCAAGATTGCATCTGGTTCCGAGGATGATATGGTCGCAATATGGGATGTTCCAGGAAGCAAGCAGCTGGCTTTGCTGAGGGGACATTCCGGGCCTGTTACCTGCCTCGTTTTCCTGTTGGATAATTCCCGAATCTTGTCGGGCAGCATGGACAGTACTCTATGTCTTTGGGACATAAAGACCAGCACTGTGCTGAATGTACTACGCTGCCCAGCAACCATATTGTGTCTCGCTGTTTTCTCTTCCTCAACAATTCTTGTCGGTGGCCAAAATGGTGTCATTACTACTCGAGACGCTGAAACCCTTGGAGAGCTTAGCTGTTTAGCTGAAGGCACTGCAGCTATCAAATACCTCTCTGTCTCCTCACAAAGAACCAAGATTGTTTCTGGCTCTTCAGATGGAATCATTCGCCTGTGGGATCCATCTACTAAATCTTGTGTTGCCGAATTTCGAGGACATTCCGGACCTGTGGAGTGTGCAAGGTTTACTTCCGATGGAAATCACATCGTCTCCTCATCTACAGATCGAACGATTCGCCTCTGGGATGCTACGATGGAGGGCATTCAAGGTTCAGAAGATTATGTTATGGTTGTTCAAATCCCCAATCATATCAAACACATTGCATCGGGCTCAACACAGGGAAAAGTCGCATTGTGGAACATTGATGATGGAAGCCTGGTATACTCGGTGGACGTGCACAAGGGGATCATTCTATCCCTGGATTTCACAGAAGATGACAGACTCATTGCTTCAGCTTCTCAAGACCACACTGTCTGCATTCTCAACACAAACAATGGGTCCGAAGTTGCCAGACTCAAAGGGCATACAGATGAAGTCTATACAGTCCAGTTCTCTTCCGAAGGTACCCTCCTTGTCTCTGCTTCGCCAGACGGGCAAGTTATAATTTGGGATGTCTCTGCGAAAAAGCCCAGGTCTATACTGATCCACAGCACCGGTGTTGGTGTAGCCACATTCTCTCCGGATGACAGGCTTATATGCTCCGGCACTCTAGATGGCACAATTTACATATGGAATGTGGCAAACGGAGACTGCATGACAACCCTGAAGAGCGATCCCAGCCCAATCCTGTGGGTTCTGTTTTCTCCAGATGGGCAGTGGCTTGCATCTTGGTTGGAGGATGAATCAGTGAAGGTGTGGAAAGTAGAGGGCTCAAATTACCAGAGCTGGCCTCTCCAGGACTGGAGGTTGGATCGCATAACTGATGGGAAGCCTGGGGAAGACAGAGAGTTGGTCAAGTACAAGGATTTGCTTTACGAGGATGAACTCCATTATCTTCAAGAAGATGGATGGATTACCCTTCCTCATACTGGTCAGCGCATTTGCTGGATCCCAGCAAACCGTCGCCAGCCCTGGCTCAGGACTTTATGGGAATCAAGGAGGGGAATTTTTGCCACGGGGTCACAGGCGGGCAACCTCACCATTGTTGATCTCAGATCCACTGTTGATAGGCAGATGACAGCAGTACCGGAGAGTGGCTTTGTTGTAAAAGAATAGGCTTACTTATTTCACGGTCTTGAGTGATAAGCGGTATGATGTGCAAGAGTTAGAGTTCTCAGTTCGAGAAAACCCTCAATAATCAACTTGGTCCTATTTCTAACCTACGTAGCGCTAAGTACTGAGTGAGTTAGCCGAGCTTAACCAAATCAATGCTGACAGTAGGGCCGAATGAGTATAAATGCGCCGAGCAACATTGAATTCACGCAAAATTTGTGAGTAGAATCAAGTAAATTGATGGGGTAAAAGCAATAGATGTCCTCCACGGGAGGGAAGGACTCTTCTTTTATATCTACAGAGTTGCATAGCCTTGTACAGGAATGTATAGCCTGAGCACAGTGCTTCGGGTGAACAGAGGGCCGAGGCTATGTAATGAACCGTGGGAACAACCGACGGGCGGTTCAACATTCGAAACAAGTGATGAACCGTGGAAACGATCATCGATGATCCGTTAATGATCCGGATCACTGATCGATCGCTGTTCGATGAAGCAATATCTTTTTTTTTTCTGGAGCAATATCCATCACATTTGTACGGCATGTCGTAGCCTGTAATAATTAATTCCAAGTGCTTAATGGAATCCTGATGGACACACCTAGCTGATTCTGCAAATACTTACGCAGAACCAAGCTCGCAGTGGCTTCTGACTTGAAACTTCAACGGCGGGTAAGTAGAAGGCTGCCCAACTTCTATGGTATGTTTGAAACGCAATATCTCGAATGGACCTCGACGTGTCAATGCTTATTAGTCTGGCGCGCGTCACTGCTCATGCATGTGATCGTGTTTCAAGCTCTGCATCAGCGTTTTGACGTTTTGATTGCCGCTTTGTTGATATCGACAACTTGCTCGATTTCACCTCTACTTGGAAGTTGAAGCTTGCTCCCGCGGCTTTTCGCATAACGACCTGCCGGTAGGCTGTCTGTGATTCAGAAGGCCCGAGAACCTCTCTCTCTGGTGATTGCACTGCGATTCGACATACACACCCAATGCACACCACGCGGACACGATCTGACGTTTGTCTGGACTCTGACGTTCGGAAATAAGGTATAACCTTGATCTCGCTCCGACTTTCCGAGGGAGCGAGAACATAATGAACTAGCCGTTGAGGGCTGCAAGACAACGATCGGGACTGTCGTCATTTCCGTGATGATTGAGAAGTAATGAAGACACAACAAATACGAAAAACTCGCTGGGGTCTGAAGCGACGAAAAAAGCAGATAGAACGGAAACAGCGATCAATTACGCGTTTGTGTAACAAAGCACCTCGTAGTTCTGCCGACAGACGGGAATCAGTGCTTTTCGCAATCTCCGCTACCTTGCGTACCTCGACTTTCACGCGTACTCCATTAATGCACTCCGAGACGCCTAGGGTAACAGTGAGATCGACGGGTGAGTGATAATATACTTGTGCAGCACTCAACGTACCATTGTCACCCTCCTTGACAGGAACGACGTGGGGAGTGCCATCATAAAAGAAGCGCCCGATAAACTCGGTCATCACAGTACCATCTTCGTCTTTATCCCAGCCGAGGACGGGATTTAAACGAAGCGACTTGAGTCGGAAGCGTCCCTGGCATTGAACCCAGGTTACGCGGGACGGATTCCCGACAAGAACTTCGACGGTCCAAGATACTCCTGTGCCGCGATCGAAGTCGTAGGTGCCTGTATTGCCGGAACATTCAAGTCGATATCAGGGCCCCAGGAAGATGCACTTACGCGGTAAAACTGCATCGCCTTCCGGGATACCTCTGATACCCACCGGCTCGAAGGCCCCGTTATCGAATTTCTTGCAATACCGTCCGACGGCGACGAGGGGATGGCCAGTGTCGATCGGGACCGGATTCACAAACGACATAAAGGTAAATATTCCGATGACGGACTCCCAGCGGCAGACCTATTTAGCTTGTGCTGAATGAATGTGATCTCGGAGCCGAGGAATACACTAACCTGTGCGCGCATGGATCGAAGAACCTTCTGGTGATTGCGATCAGCCTTGTCTTTACCCTGACGGAGCGCGTCAATTTGTTCCTGGATTTCTGTCTCGCGCGCTTCGTTGTTCTTGATGGCTTTCGCCTTCGAGCGTTCCAGCTTCGCGATCTTCTTCTCGGCTTGTTCGCTCTGGTACGATAAATTGTCCAGTTCCTCCCGAAGCCGTTGTTGCTCTGCTTCCATTTCCGTCTTCGCCTTCTTCATTCGGCGTTCCATCTCAACCCTCTGCGCATGCAATTTCTTGTCTGCCTCTTTCTGCCTCTTCATTGCATCCTCTTTTTCTGCGGCAAGGCTAGCCACCAGTTCCTTTCTCTGCTCCTCCCATTTCTTCATCTGCTTCTCCATCCTTGTTCGCTCCGCCTCTAACTCCTCCTTCAGCTCCTTGTCCTTCGCAGCAATCGCCTCCGACATTTCCTCTTTCAGACTCTGCATCTCACTACTATGCTTCTCAATCAGTTTCTTCATCTCTGCTGCGAGTTCGGCACCGGCCGCGGTCTCCTCGAGCGTTTTTCCGTCACGCATCTCGAGCTGGATCTGGAGAGGCAGAGGAATCTTCTCCACAAACGTGTTGATGATCTGAAGCGCCGAACTACTGGTGTTGTTGTGGCGCAGGAACCGACCGCCCTTGGAGATGAGTGGCTGGAAGAACTGGTCTTTAGTTGTCATCAACTCCATCTCCCGTTTGTCCATCCCCGTTCTGTCTTTGTCCGGCACTTCGTCCCACCGTGTAGTCATGACCACGACGTTCTTCAGGGCATTGTCGCCGCACAGCCCTCGGAACAACCGCAAGTTGCGGTTAGCAATACCTCCCATTCTAGGGTCCGTAATCCGGTGGAGATACAGAATGCCGTTAAGTTTCTTTCCCTCTTTGAACCTGTTCGAAAGGATCAGGAATAGCGATGAGTCGGAGAGTCGGTGACACACTGTGCTTCCAAATCCGTCGCAATTTTTTTCAAGACATCGGTGTCTGTAATATCTGGGCGAGAATCGTCGAAGCCAGGAGTATCGACGAGCGTCACACAGCGGCCGTCCTTGTCGAAGTAGTGATACTGTCCTATATCGGTTGTTGCGGACTGAATGCTGTGCCCGATGTTGATAGACGCGTCGCCAGTGATTAATTGAATGAACTGTTATTCCGCACGCGACATTGGGTTTGCATTGAGAAATTCCGTGAAGCTTGAGTTCTCACCGATGATTTCCCAGTCCCTGTCGGACCCATGAGTCTAACAGGCGCAAGTCAGATTGCGGCCCCCGCGAAAAAGCCTCTCGACTCACGCAATCAAGATATCTGGCTTCGTCGGATCTCCGTTCTGAGCACGTCCGGAGCCGTTGGAATCTACGGCGTCACGAGCCGGTCAAACACTGACTTGCGGTAACAATGTGATCAATGTACCTTTGGTTCTAAAAGGGACAGGTTCGATGAGTGAATTTCAAAACGCGACGGTCGACTCACTGGGTTGCGGTTGGCATTCTATGCGAAGTTGACCAGGTGGCAGGTGCTCAAGGGTAGCAAAAAGTACAATGAAGAGGCTGTAGCTGTCATCGGGTTCAGAGCCTCTTATACCAGTCAATTGGTCAAGTCAATTGAAGATGTAACAGAGATCATATACGACGCTTCAGTGGAAAGATTACCTCCCAGCTCTGAGCCGCACCTAAGCGGCAAGTTTGCAGCTAGCCAATCGCAGCTCAGTTTTTTGCTCGATAACGGCGCCAAAAGACTGCACCAGCACATCATCTGACTGATCGAAACATTTAAGGTGTCTCACACCTTTCAACGAGTTCAACATTCAATACTTCTTCTCCTCGCCTATGAAATGTGTTACGATCCAACAAGTCATCGGCACGGATGCACCCAAGCAAGGTATTCGGATCACACAGACGGGCTTTGCCAAACTGCCGACGATTTCAGCGTGCTCTGCCGAGTGCCGTTAGAACGAGCCGAGAGATGTTGCTTTCAGCATCAACGAGACGAGCTATGCGAGGATGTGTTTGGCAAGATAGAACGAAAATCAGCAGCTGCAGAGTGCGCGATAGCGACCCGCAATTAGAAATTTCGGAGTTTATCCGGTTGGCACGACCCTGGGTCTTCTCGCTGCGCAGACCTTTCTCGAGTCAGGCTCATGAACAGAGTTCGTGGAGAATCCTTCCCGTCTCCGATTTGATACACACGTGGTGTCCCAGCGGAGCATCTGCAAATTAATGCGGACTTTTTAAAGAATGACGGTCTGCACGGTTTAATCGTGAATACTTACCTATCTGGGACCATCGGATTTTTGAAAAGTCAACTCATCGATGAGGATTACCCGGACTTCCCTTTCTTCAAAACTTCTTGTCATGACCAGGGTAGGCGCCAAAACCCTGGATTCAGATAATCTCTGGAGGAACTCACGCTTTCGCGCCCCAACAAACTCGCCTATGCCACGTGGAGCATTCAGGGCCATCATCGCCCTCCTGGAAGTTGCTTCGACTGGCATGCAAAGCACCTTTTTTTTCTGCACGTGTGTTGTAGTCAAAAACCGTACCCATCGATTCGTTCCCTATGAGAAACCTGCAGGAGCGTCCGCGCAGAATCAATTGGACCGAGTCAACCAATGTAAAAAGAAGACAGGAACTTGCGCAGAGTGGGAGTGCGACATACGGCTCAATGGACGCGGTGAACTTGCCTCTCGAAACAAGACGCGAGGGCCCGGAGCATGTCTTTGGCGACGTGTCAGTGTCATAGCCAGAAAATGAACAGATCGAACGAACGAAGACCGGCCTGAATTGGAAGCCTCAAATGATGCCGCAATCTAGGCAGATCCGTTCGTGTTCAAGAGTCATGAAATCGATATGACGGGCAGGAAATAAGTGCCGGCGACGAATAACGAAGTTGTGAACATGCCCCAGCAACGCATGCATGTTGAAAACCAGATAGTAGCCGATGGAACCACGGCTGAAACATGCGCTCAATCTATTGAATTAACGATTATAGAGTGCGCGGCGCGATGCTACGTACCGATCTGTCGCTCAGCTCGAACGATAACTTTGTTCAGGGCCGCAGACCCAAAGGCGTTGTGTTAAAATATGCGAGTAGTTGTACAACTTGGAGGCGAGGGCGTGCTGCCAAACGGCCGGCTATCCTTGGTGGTCCATTGATAAGCAAATGTCGCGGGTACCGCGGGCGCTGACTTCCTGGAAGCGGACGTTAGGTGAATAGGTAGGAAGGCAGGATTCCACGGTATGGTCCCGCTGAGAAACGCCGGATTGGGGACTTATCCCAGAGTAGGAATGGTGCGGCCCCTGCGAGGGCAGCGAGGGTTTGGTTTGATCACGTGAATATCACGGGACAAGTTCCGCCTCATCGATCTCCGACTCCGAGCTCGCCGTCATCCACAGCCTTCCGCATCATCGCACTGCGCCGCTCGCCCTCTCGTGAGCTACTGGGGACATGACCGAAACGATGACCGTTATGAAGGAAAGGGGCCTCCGGTCCACTTTTCCCACTCCCCCGTCTTCGGCCTCACCCCCAACTCTGCGGCGACTGCGGCCGACCGCACAGCGACCGTATACAGATGCTATCGCGCAGCCAGACTGCCTAGACGATTTCTGCTCTGAAAACGCTGCTCATAGAGTCGATTTGTGCGATCGAATATGCTAAAAGCCAAAGCTGAAAAGCAATGGATAACATGATCGGCAAAGCGCTGGATGCGCGAGTGGCTGAGTGGCAACGCGCCGTATCCGCGCGGGGAGACGTCTTGCGTCTACGTGTGTCTCCGTGACCCTGTTTTCTTTACGTCGCTGACGATTTCGATCGCAGCACGAAGAGTTGGACAAAGTCATCTTTTTTGGCAGGTACTGCCTCGGCGTGTCGACGTAGTTCGATGAAATGCACGACACAGGGACGTGCACGTATTGCGCCGACACATCCATCGGCGACATGGACTCTCCACCGACTGGCGCACAGAACTGTGGCATGGAGACAAGTTCTGACGGGCGGATTCCCTACGTACCGTGTGCAGACAGCGCTCGTCGTCGACTAAGGGACGGGTAAGATATACGTACCCCTTTTACAGATACAAGAACATGGCGTGCGTGCCTCCGAAAGGTGGGGCGTCATCCTAGGCGGAATCACGGAACTACCATCTGAGGCCTGAGGCCTGAAGCTTGATTTGCCAGGCGGCCCGTCGACTTTGAGATGCACGCACGGCGGCGGTGGGTCCATGGCAGCGCTGCTTCACATGTGGGTCGCCGACCCGTAGAAAAAATGCGGCGGTGAGTGATTTCTTTCCTTTGTATGTATGAAACTGATTGTGAGCGCGCACAGGTGCTTGCAGATGTGACTCAGATTGTTCGAGAGATGGGTGGAAGAAACATAAAGACAGATTCAGACACACGTATGCATTGTACATCACACACAAAGTTTCCAACCCAATACACACATCTGAAATACGCAGGTTCGGAAAGTCATAAACTCGTAGATCAAATTAACTTTAGTAGAGTTGCGCATGTCTGCGATGGAATCTGGCTGATTAGAGAATAGAAAAATGAACGAGCGTCGGAGGAGTTCGGGATTTTCCAACCGAGCGGCCCGAGCCTCCGTGTTCGCATTGATTTATCATCATTTCGGAATCGGTGACTGTTCGTCATATCAGTGTCACAATACGACTCCCACGCTCGTCTCTGCCGTCTCCCGACTGCGCCGCGAGGCAGATGTCGAATCCGAACGGCTCCTTCAACGTAGGCTCCTCGACATTGTATCGTGAGTGTGACTCCCTCATTCACGGCCATCCAGCTCATCGACCTCCCTGATAGGATATGTACTCGAGGGCATACTCGGAGCCGTGCTGCTCGTAGCATGCGGACTCTTTGTCCGTTCGCGCTTTGTGCGCACGAACCCCACAATGCCCATACGTGTCGGCGCCTTTGCGTATGACAGCAGCCCGACAGAGAAACCAACGCTGTTCGACGTGTTTCTGGACATCCGCGAGGAGAATTCACTTCATAGCGAGTGGGGAGACATTCTGGTGCGCATATGACTGTCATGCTTCACTGCGTTTTGGGTTCCTGACGCTGTTTATTCAGCCTTTATCGGTATGGGGTATAGATCCGGGGCCTATCAGTGCAACGAAATCCCTGCGGCAAACTCACGAAGAATCCGCCACACCCTCCACAATCTCGACAATCATTACCATGCCCGCCATTGAAACATTTACCAATCTGTCGGAAGGCGCGGAAGACCCCTGTCCTTTACCATACTGCGAAATTGGGATCGCAGACGTAGAGGTGCGATATTGGCAGGAAGAAGCTTCTGACGGGTACGACTTGCGCAAATGATATTCACTGTATTTCTAGGCACTACATATATTCTATATCGCATTCTTTTGTTCTGCGGCAGATCAACACCGGGCACCCATGCCGTCCTGCCTTTCTGCGACACCACGCCACGATCGCGTCTCAGTGCCCTTATCACAAAAATTCCCCCCGCAACGGCGTCGACTTCACGATCGAATAGCAGCTAAAAGAGGTACGAGGTTACATGGTGGCGTCTGGTCTCGAACGGTGGTTCTCCGACAGGGATCGCGTCCTCGGCGGGCAGCGATGGGAGCGGTGTCCCCGCCCTGCCCTGCTCTCGTAAAGGATTCAGCGAAGAAACCAGTGACTGCAGCGTGCAGCGATCATGCGGTTGCTCTGACACAAGTCGTCGGCTTCTTTCTCTTCGCCACGCTAGCTGCCGTAGCACTAATCGGTCAGTCAATCGAGGTTTGCGTCTAAGAAAGTATGTTCCAGTGATTGCGATGAATGGATGTGTAATGATACAGCGACTCTATGGTTATATGATCTAAAGAATTTCATGCAAAAAACCTCACGAAGCAGTTGGAGTACTCGAGGCGCTCGTCTTCTTCGTCTTGGTGGAGCTCGCAGTTGGCTGCGCAGTGACAGCTTGCACGGAACTGACGTACGAGTTCCACGCCGCAACCGTCGCCTCAGGCCACGACACCTCTAGCGTCTTGTAATGTATCTCCGCCTGTCCCGTAATCACCCCGTCGGGCAGAATGTTCGGAATGTCCGTCGCCGTCGCGGGCGTATCCTCCGTTTGCACCGCGCCCGTGTCCGGGTCGACGAGGCCCGTCTTCTTGTTGCCCACAAAGAAGTCACGGATGAAAGCGAAGGTGCGCTGCGGGTTGATTACGGGTGTCTGGTGTCCCGCGGCGTAGAGCAGCCCGTACGTCCACCCGCGTTCTTGGCGGATGATACCCGCGAAGAGACCCTGGTCGTCAAACCACGATGTGTTCGGCTTGACGGTGAAGCCCTGGATGCCGCCGAACGTGGTGTTCTGCGCCGTACGTCAGCCCAGGAGTATTGCGCAATCAGAGAAGCCAAACACTCACTTGAATGACGACCTCCGTTGACCAATGCGTGGTGAGCGCGTCGTCGTTCCCAGAATACCACACCATGTCGATTCCCGCGGCGCTAGCATTCGTTGCGAGGTCGTCAAGGAAGAGGGCAGACGGCTCGCTTGGGTCTGTTCCGTTGCCTAAGTTGCCCCACGGGTACACCTCGATCGTAACGCGCCAGATCTGATTGTGCGGCGCGTGGAGTGCGGCCCGAGTCGTATTATCTAACAAGACCAGGATGTCAGCGAGAAATACCAGCGAGGGTAAAAGGCGCACGGTTCATCCAGTGGTGCGGGTGCAAGTTTTCCGAGATCGGGTTCACCGTGTATGGGATATCAAGGTAATCGAACTTGTACCCAAGCTGGTCTGCAAGGCGCATCGTTAATAGAGTCCCAATATAGAAACATAGAAAACGCACCCCAAGGATAAGTGAAATTGAGAGCGTACAGCAACGCCGTATCTCGCAAATCACACCCAAAGAACGGGTTAATCTTACCCGTCAGCGTGTGGTTGAACGGCGGGACTGGGGGCCCGGCGGAGTCGTCGTCGCCGCCGCACTGGAGCTCGTCTTGGTCTTGCGAGGCTCTACGCCGAGGTTCTCGCGCACCCACTCGCGGCGCATATGCTCCCGATCTTCCGGCGATCGCCGGCGCTCTTGCTCCGGCAGGGCAAGCCAGCGCTCATGCAGCTCTCGCATGAACTCCTCCGCGTATGCGTCTCCGTCGTTGCGGGCGACGAGGCTGCGCCGCCGGGTAGGCTGCGGCAACCGATGCCCCAGCTCCCCTTTCTTGATGCGCGTGTACGGGAGTTTACCCTCCGTCTGCGGGTACGTGAGGTTCAGATCGAACTTGCACAAGTGCGTCTGCTCGCGGAGGTAATCGTACATCGACGTGTCGTAATTGATGAGCTGGGGGTACGTCTCGACTACGCGCAGAATGGGGATGTTCTCAAAGAGGTTGGATTCGCTAGGCCAAGGTCAGCGTCTAAGCCAGAGGTAATTGAGAGGAGAACAGACGAAAGCGCGGGGTTGGAACATCCTATCTTGCCGAACGTCATAGTTCGCTTCGCGTCGGGAAGGTTGAAATAATTCTTCAGTATATACGGGATGAAACGGCCTGCGTAAGACTCGCCGACCAGGTGAAGAGGACGGGTCTTAAGGCTCGGAAAGACCTCGACGAGACTGCCGAGGAAGCCGAGCTGCAAATGAAGATCAGAATGGATTTAGTAAGAGGAGATGCGAAACACACGAAGTCGGTTGCAACTGCATCCTCGTCGACTGGATAGCCGCCACGGCCAACCGTGGAATAGCCCGTACCCACCGGCGAATCGACGAAGAACTGATTTCGAGGATCAGAGTAGAACGCGAGGGGACGAATCGAAGACATACCACATCCGCAATATTGTGCCAGCTGTTGTTGTTCGGCCCAAGAGAATCCTTGGTAACAACGATGGGGCCAATGTTCTCAACAAGAGCAGAAGCAACGCTGGAATATCCCGGGCCCCCCGCCAGCCAGATCATCCACGGCTCGGTCGAGCTGGTATCTGTCAACGAGCCATTTGAGTGCTCGAAGCCCCAGAAAAACAGCGTGTTATTCGGGCTGCCGACGGTGTGTGTTGATATACTGCCGGCAAAGTTGCGGGGCAGCGGCCACGTCACGTTCTCCAGCGGGTCAGTGACCTCGAAGTCTAGGGTGGATCCATCAGCCTACGTCGGAATTTCCACGAGCGAGACGTACAGCTTTGCCAGTCGGGACCATACTTAGTGCTCGGCTTGCCCGGATAGTGTGCAGGTGAGCTCCAATTCTGGCGTGCAAGCGCGAAAGGAATGGACGCGAAGAGGGAAAGGAGCGTCGGAAAAATCATGATAGAGGCGTCAGCCCGGTAGAGGGATGTACGAGCGCTTCATGGCCCGCGCAACTTAAAAGTCCTCGATGAACTAAATCTCCATGCAGTGAGATAGGGAAGTCGGGACTACATGCGACAAAGCAGTTCGGGTTGACAACGGTATCGCGGAACAGATGGAGGGCAAACACGGCCAAGCAATAGCACCGACGCAACGCATGTGCTCGATCCTCGCCTGTCAATCTTCGCGTGCCACGGAAGCGCGGAGGCATGCACTCGGGAACGGGCACCCCACTGACATTGATTTCGGATTCAAGTAAGAACGTCTTCCGGATGCCCGCTCTTGCCACATATCGCACTGCTAATTCCGAAGACAGCTGTGTGGATCACTGAGGATCGTCTGCTTCTATCTACGCCACTGCAGGGTGGGCACTCTTTCGTCTTGGCGTTTCTTGTGGTTCTCAATCGGGCACCCTAACGTCAGCGAAGCTCTTCACCTCGTCGACTACTCGTGGACCGAAGACGCCCGAGACAATTGGGTTTGCAACGGCGTGGCTGCAGATAGGATGCGCATCGATTCCAAATTCGTGCATTCAAACGAAGTAATGACCAACGAAACAGATCCGAAATCGGTTTTCGTGAGCTGTATAGCTCCTCCCGGACCTCGCCTTCAATATGGCTCCAGATATGAAGCAGAAAAACCAA
This sequence comes from Panellus pusillus, assembly GCA_013387415.1. Lineage (NCBI taxonomy): Eukaryota > Fungi > Basidiomycota > Agaricomycetes > Agaricales > Mycenaceae > Panellus > Panellus pusillus. The sequence goes on along the minus strand of QVIE01001647.1, from coordinate 6,801 downwards.
ACGGAAACTGATCACCTACATTCGGCTGTCTCTCGCGTTCAATGTTGAATTGCTATACCCCAGTTCTGGTTTATATCGTCGAAAGTAGCGTCGCACTCCCAAATTTGCATCTAAAAACGCCACTGACAGTCGGGAGAAGTGCCCTGTAAGTGAAGCATACTTACACGTTCCCTTGTGTAACGTTTCCATTCGTCACGTCGACGCACTGGGAGAACATGACAATCTGAGGTTCAGATGGTGAATACGCACGAACCTTATTTTGCCCAGCCCAGACAATATGCGGCGTACCTCCAACCTGGCCGGCGGAGATCCACTGCTGGTCTGCAAGTATAACGTTCGTGATCAATTTCCAATGGCGAGACCAAGAGAATCAAGCACGTACTTGTATCCCCAGCGGTGCACGTCCAGATTTGCAGAGGTGTTCCGTTGGCATTTACGCCGTTTGTCACATCCAAGCACTGAGGGCGCGCGGATTTCGGAACCAAGAAACCTGGCCACATGAGTTACACACCTTGTCTCCGAAAATCTGGAGAGTGCCGACTCCGGTACCCCCAGTGGCAACCCAAGTGTTGGACGCGGTAGCCGTGTCTCCATCAAAGCAGTCCGCTATTATCACGGGTGCGCCATCGGCGTTACTCGAGGCAGTGAGGCAGCCGCCAACCGGGCCTAGAAAAAAGTTGAAGAACGAGTCGCGCCAAACTTCAATGCACTTACCAGTCGAGAGTCCAGTGTCGTAGACCACGCTTTGTCCAGGCCTAGAACATCAGCAAAATCTGTGAGAAAGCAGCAATTTCGACGGCCTATAGCTCGTACGAGGGTTCATCGGGTGCTTGGGCTCGTACTTGTAGGGACCAAACGAGACCGGTGCAGATGAGTGAAATGAAACTGCGTTTGAAAGCGAGAGCCATGAGGAATACTTCTGTGTGAGTTCACTATCAGAAAACAGTGTCTCTTATATACTGCGCCAGTCTGCCCTGATCAACCGGAATATATCGCCGGGTGCGAAGCATCTGTCGCAAATGAGCGGCGGTCTGTCAACCCATCAAATTGTCGCGAGCGGCAACTGTGTTATGTATACAGTTAGGGACAGTCATGATCTTCATTGAGCGTATTTTGAAGGTGTTTTCGAAGGTGTTAAGGGTGGATCCGCAGGCGCTACAGCGTGTGGTTCCAGTACAACATGTCATGTTAACCACATTGAGAGCCAGCAACAGAAATTTATCACTAGGGTATTTTAGCCGTCTTCTATAATTGTCTCTTCATGCCGGTATGCAATTCATTGGTGTGACAGATGTTTGAACTTCACGGAATCCCTCCGGAAAGAGTTGCACTGTTGCAATATAAAAACAAGCATCTGGAGCGTTCCGCTATATTTAGGGCCGGAAGTACTACCGGATGGACCATGGCAGCAGTAAAGAGCTTTCGGACCCACAGTTCCTCAAAAAAACCTCGGTCATGCGGCTATCAAGATGAAGTTCCGGACTCGGGCCGACGCGGCTGGCGGAGCTGAGTTGATCCTAGACTTAATCAAGCCGGCCCGAGAGCGGCAAGCGGGAAATCCGAGTTCTTGAAGAGCATCTGTGGGCCTCAATGACCGTCTATAGCGATCTCGGCTCTGCATGAAGCGAGCAGATAAGTAGCTTAGAAGTGAGGATCAGGCGCAGAAGCCTATCCCCTGTGCCCGGCTACGGGTTAGACTGCGGCATCCCGCTCCGCCCCGCCATTTTTCGGTGCATTACAAGCTGATATTTGTGCCTACTAGAGACGAGGACTACGCTGCACTATACAGGGGAGACTACATATGTCATCACTCGCTGTTACTACTAAATTTGCATGGTGGATGCGTCTCACGCGATGTGGAGCTGCCACATATCCGGGGCGGCTGTCGCAGACAGCCCCGGAACCGGTGCCATCCCATGAGGAAATCCACCCTCTTGACGCCCTGCGCCTTTTCGTCTGCATAATCGTGCGGCTGCTGGCGCCGCCTGTAGCGCGTCTTGTACGCGGCCACCGCGCGGTCCATGAGTTCCTGCGAGCCGAGTCCGCGGAACTCGGCGGGGGTGATGTTCGTGCGCAGCACGCGGTGAATCCCGTTGAGGACGTCGGACACTGTCACGGAGCGTCCGTTGGAGGCCGTGATGGGGATTTGCCACGGGAGGTGTGGGGTGTGGAGTGTGAGCGCCGCCTGCGGCGGAGACACGGCGGCCTCGGCCATGCGTGTGGAGGAGATGCCGTGATAATGAGTGGATATAGAAGACGGTGGAAGAGATACATCATAAGTCAACAGGGGAGAGTCGGAATATTCAAGGAGAGAGTGAGCTCGCGCTTGCGCGAGCTGCGTGGTCTGCGTGGCCTTCCCTTTAGGCTTAGGCAAAGAGAAATCAAAGGGTGTCGGGCCAGGGAGGGTGGCATGTGTAGCAGATGGCGGCGTGGACGGGCCAGAAGACGCCGTTCCCGATGATACGGACAAGGAGAGGCCGGGAGGCGGCGAGTAGAATGAGTCGGTGTCTGAGAAGCGAACGTGTCTGCCTGGCATCCTGTGTCCTTGACGAGAGGTCGGTGCTACAAAGCCTGAAGGGAGAGACGAGACGTGATCGAGTGAATGAAGACCTCGTATTTAAATGCAGAGCTGTTTAGAACAGTGGCGCGAGATAGCGCCTCGTGTTCGCAGGTCGCCGGACTGATACAGCAGTTCGCCATAAAAAGCTGTCGACAGGAACACATACTTGAACGTGATCGTTCTCGAAGGTTTTGGAGCCCGAGGGAGAAAAGATAAGCTGAGTAAAAGGGGTCGGATTACATCGTTGCCCAGCCTCCTTCGTGCCGCCGATGTGGGGTACGGACTCTGCGTAGCCGCGAGTCGTAGCCCAGTCTGTCCCCAGTGAATTATGCAAGGATTCGTACTGATGAAACGCCGTTCTGGTAAAGCTTGTAGGCCCCGGCAATGTCTTGTGCACGTGAGCTCCAAGCCGGACAGACACCACAGATCATGAGGTCATGCAGTAGACTTCAATGAATGAATATCCGTGGGAGGATCACCACCTAAAAGTAAGTAGATGCGGAGCGCCGCCTCATGTTTTCGTCGTGTCGCAGCGCCCATGACAGAGCATCGTCTCCACCGGAGACCATTGGAGCCAGAAGAGCGCCGCAGGAGTAACTTTGTACTGCCGGCTGCCACGTATACTGCTCCAAAATGGCAAAGTCTAGCCAGAGGACGAGAGTGAGTGGGAGCGGGAGCGGAGCGGCGTCTGCGAGAAAAGAGCCACTCCATCCAGGAAGGTGGAATGCGAGGTAGGGAGACGATATAGACTCATAGAGTGGTCAAGGTCCAAGGGAATGGCGGACCGTGAATGGCTTGGTGCCTCGAGGTCCGATTTTTTTTTTTCTCTTCCTGTGAGATTTTGTGGGGCTCCAAAGGACTTTAGTGCGATGCTCATGAGCGTAATATACTCACTTGAAGTGATGTACATCTCGGGAACACCTTGTATCCCTCATTGTGCCTCGATATTGAATATAAGTAGCACAGTGATGGCCGATCAGATCGATCAGATCTGCAAATCATGATGATCGGCCATCACTGCGACTCGGACACCTTCGAAAATTTGGCGACGATGAGTCCTGATGATCCAGGAGAACCGGTACGTACGGATCCCCAAGAGCTGGATGTGCGGGGCATCTTCAAAAGAGCTCCCCCAAGTGTCCTTGCGCTGGGCGATAAACTGGGGACTGTGGAAAATAAGTGGAAAACCAACATTGAATTTGAATGGCCAATTTCCAAAGCAATGATTACAGTTTTATGGGTATGATCAATAGCCAGAGCCAGCTCTCTGTTGACACCTCAGAACAGCTCCCAAGTGTTGTGTAGGCCGCCGGGATCGACGAGCAACATTGTAGTGCCATTGTCAGAAGACATCACTCACCGAATCAATTCATTGCTCAACTCAACGCATCATGATGTTCGCATCACGCCGAGCCCCTATCGGGGTCTGCTTCTGACACGGAAAATTTCGGAAGAAACACGTCTGCGTTGGACGTTCCCTGTTCAAGTCCGCTCACGAGTCACCGGGCCCGCTTCGCACCGAGAATCGGGATGCTGTATCGAACTCACTATTGCATTTGCGCCGCCGATCGGAGTCGGGTTCGCCAAGGCCCGACCACGGGCCACGGTTCAGTACTCTTGTGTCCTTGTGTTCTTGGCGCTTGACGCGTACTTACTTACTGTCTCCGCTCACACGCCAGTTGAGGTAGGCTCGGCTTCCGCGAAAACGAACGTTTTCCGAGTGACCCGGAAAAGGTTCGTTTTCTGCTGATGCATGGCCTGAGATATGCACTGGTCGATATGCAGAGTCCAGACTGAGCGAGGGCCGGGCGCCGGGCGGGCGGGCCCCGTTTCCCGTGTCCAAGACTCCAAGTACTAGTACCGCAGCTGCCCATCTTGGTGCCCTTGGCAGACCGCCAATGCGCCCTAGCACGGAAGACACAGCCCGAACCAGGCGGTAAATGGATCCCCGGAAATTATGGACTTGCAGTGCGGTGCTTGCTGGGCCACCTTGATGGTTTCAAGTATTTCACCAGAGATAATTGCCCTCAAGTCACTGGGCATCTGAGAGTTTGGGAGTGTAGGCTTGGTTCGTGCGAAGAGGGGGCACGTATACGGTATGGGAAATATTTTGCCGGAGCGGGTTCAAAAGTGGCCGAAGCGGCGCCACCCGTGGAAATCCCGCCCGCCGCTGCGTAGCCTCGTCGCTCTGCATCCCAGGCGCGGGTGAGCTGGAAAACTTGTTCGAGATACAACACAGGGAGTGCTGCACATGCTACACGGCCATTGATGGCCTCTGCGCAGTTTCTATAATTACTACGCATCCAAAAATATAAGTAGTATCCAAAAATGGATGTTTGTTTACACGCTTCCTTTGTTTCCCTCCGCCACGATGCACCCCTCAAAAAGCGCCTTCCTCGTCGCTGTCGTCGCCGCCGCCGCGTCGCACGTGCTGGCCGAGCCTGACTCGCCGATTACCGCCGCGCCGACTGCCACGCAGGCCATTGCGCCGCGCCAGGTCGCCGGTGGCTCTGGCACGCCGATTCTGTCGACGCTCACGTTCCCATACACGGCTCTCCCGACGCAAGTATACCCCTTCCCCGTGCTCCGCGGGCCCCAGTTTGGCTACAACCAGTGCGGACCCGACAACGCCACCTCCTCAGCCAACTGCCAGACGCTTGTCGTCAACAACGCTGTGTGTTTTCCCGCTTTTCACCGGGTGTCATGTGACTGAGCGGTGCAGAGCGACTTTTGTCTGTGGGGCTCGCCCACGTCGGAAGGCGATATCGGCGACGTTGAGGCCCGCGTGGTGTCCTACTGCACCAACCCCGAGTGGGGAGGACGCCCTATTGCTGCCGGCGCCATCCACGGCATCCAGGTGCGTCTCTGTCTCTCGTCCACCCGCCCACTCACTCCTTGCCCCCAACAGTTCATGCGTACCTCAGCGTACATCCAGTGGGTCGGCTTCATCGACAACACCGCCCTCAACCTGACCTCCACCGACTCTGGCGGCGAGCTCGACCCCCACGGCGCCGACCTCCAGGGTAACCCCCTCGGCGGCGTCGTCTATTCGCTTGACGAAGCCTTCTCGCCTGACGGCGGCGTCACTCCCGGCCAGGTGCACAACTGGAATTTCTTCGTCGGCTCCGACACCTTCTGCTTCAAGGCGTGCTTCAACAACATCACCTCCCCGGACTACTGCGAGAATACGTACGATCTCGTCGGGTGCGACTACAACATGCCCAACGCGCTGTCGACGTCGAGCTTCCTGAGCTGCGAAGGGGATCTGCAGACGCCGGTGGGGACGTATACGAGCGGGGGGCAGACGCTCACCTGGAGCATGCCCGACCCGCTCACGACCAGCCCGCCCTACACGCCCAACATTCCCTCCAGCAGCGGCTGCGTGACGTACTCGAGCCAGCAGCTCTTCGCCAACCTCGGCGGGGTGCGTGCCCTCTCTCCTCTCCTCCGTCTTTCCATCCTTACTTAACTCGTCGTGTTTCTACGTACAGGCCTCCGCCTCCGCTACCCTGCATCCTCAGGCGCGTCCTCTGGCTCGGGCGCGTCCGCCGGCGCTGGCTCGGGCGCCTCAAAGTCCACCCCCGGCAGCTCCGCCTCGGGATCCTCCGCCAGCGCGACGGGCAGCAGCGCCGCGCTCCGCTCGACGGGCCTCCCCGTCGGCGGCCTCTTCGTCGTCGTCCTCGGCGGCGTCCTCGGGAGTGTCCTCACGCTGTTCTAAGTAGTGAGTAAGCGGGAGCGGGAGTGGCAGCGGGTGCTGCGGCCGTCGGGGCTCGACGCGACACGTGGTGATGGTGATGCAGATTGGATTCGGATTCTTTTTGGACGCGCTATTCTAGGTTTAGGTTTTTATACATCCACACACAGACACACATACCGACGTATACCTTATACCACGACAAGACATTTTGTTCGTACCTACCTGGCGAGCTTTTCGAATATATCGATCCGACGGTCTTTTCGAGAGTGGTTTGCTGCGACGCGAGTGGGTGGCGGCGGGGTCGCTGGGCTGCCAGGCCAGTGCAGCAATTTGGATGTTACTGGAATGCTGCGCCATGGCCAGTCCGGTTCGCTTCCCCGCTTCCACGCAGAGGCAACTCCTCCCGCACCTCGGCCCGGGCGTGATGCGAACACTGATGCGTTGACTTGATTCGGGTGATTCGATGATGTTGGTTTCCGCACATTTTATCGGCCGCGGAGACAGTTCAAGGGGGCTTCTTTGCGGACAAGCATGCTCGCATATT
>QVIE01002151.1:0-26622 GCA_013387415.1 Panellus pusillus | reverse complement strand
AGCCAAGCAGAAGGCAGGAGGGAGAGAGAACGCGTATGGCGGCATGGGTTTTATGAGCGCGCACTTTCATAGAAGGTATATGAGATTGAGGCAAGGTCGGAAGATCGTCGACTACTGGCAAGAAATGTGGGTTGGTGCCATTTGAATATGGGTACATTTGTCCGTTGTATACATTGCGGTCATAGCAAACAAGAAGACATCACAAACATAGAAATACCAAGGAAGAAGCAGAGATGACTATTCCGCCGATGACTACTCTTCGTTCTCCCCCGCATCCTACGTATAACCCTCACCTATCCCGGCGCAGTCGCCGTCTTCAGCTTCTTGGGACGCGACTCGTCATGACCGCCCTGTGAAGCCGTCCTCTTCTTGCACCCCGAACCACTCTCAACGTCGATCGTGCTGCTGCTGGTCGACGCGACCCGCTCCTCGAGGCCCAGCGTGCTCGCCACTTCTCTTTGCTTGGACACGGACAGCTCGGCCTCCCTGCTCTCCCCTCCGCGCCTGGCAAAACGAACGGGATGGCTCCATCGTTCTCGGGCCAATCATCCTCTGTGAAGTAGAATATGATCCAGGACAGAACGCCGAAATGCCCGAGAGGAACAGGGGGGGCAGTCACGGTAGGCGGAGCTCTGTAATAGCGGCCCTGAGCGCGAGCTTTGGCTTCTTTGGCTTTGTACACCTCGATCTGACGCGAGTCGAAAGCCAAGTTCTGGGCCAGCACTCCTTGACGGAAATCTTCTAGAAGATCATACAAGGGACGATTTGTTTCGTCGATAGGTGTGAGCTTGTAAACAAAATAATACTTCTTCTCATAACCGTGGTCGAAAAGGTCAGAGCAGGCCCAGGGATCCTGGTTGAGGGTGTGTGTCGGAGAACCATCCAAACGAGCAGCCAGTAGAAGCTTTCGAGATCATGGTGTGGACCATGAACTACCGGCGTCTCGGCCTTACCCGCGGAATTCTTGAGAATCTCGATGGCCATGAAAGGAAAGGTTCCCTTCAAAAAGTGAGGAGGCGGCTCGGAGGCTTGGGAATAACACATACCGTGATGTCCTTCAAGTTTTTATCGACGTCGTCCTTTTCAGCACGGGGGAAGTCGGTGAACCACTTATTGAAGTTGTCCACACCCGTTTCCGTGAGCTCGGCGTAGTCCAATCGAGGAGGAACCCGTTGAATTCAGGATCTTCGAGCGGAACTTCGCGAAAGAGCACGTTGCCTCGCTGATGTCGCGGTGTGCGCAGCCAGCCTTGTACGCGGCTTCGTGATCTACAAGCATGTCAGTCCTCCTCCTTTGAGGTGTCAAGATAGACGTACGAAGCATAGCGGTGTAAGTAGCCCCACCAGGGACTTGGTTGTCTTGAACTCTTTGAGCGGTGTACCCACCGGCGTGAGAAGCAATCTCATGTGACGACGCGAAGAATTTTCACCCAGATCGGACGTGGCTAGGTGCAGCTGAGGATCGTGCACGAGACGGTCGTGCTCGATGGAAAGATCGATGCTGCCGTGGCATTTCGCGATGGATTCGAGGAGCATGCGTTTCTGCGGGTCTCGGGATCGTTCTTGACCTCTTCTACGCAAAATCTTTCGATCAATGCGTAGAACTCCGCTTCGGATCGGCGGCATTTCTGCGGCCAGGCATCCTTGAGAGCGTAGACGGTAGGGAGCGGCTTGTCGACGTCCTCCTCGAGGATCACTCGGTAAACACGAGTGGCACGGCTGAAAAGACCGTCCGACTTGTGAAGGATGCTGCCGAACGTGAAACACTTGACGATTTCGAGCTCCCGGCTGTTCTCTTTGAAGCGAGCCGCGCGGATCCAGAGACTATCGTCAATCTTTTTGTCGAACGACGGCTCCGCGTAGAACGGGTGCCTGCACGCGGCAGCAAGCATTCTCTCCTTCTCCTCGTCGGTCGGAATAGAAATGGTGTCGTCCGCCCCGAACATCGTACCGTAGAGTCGTTATCTGGGTTGTATAAACGCCAGAGGAAGGTGGGGAGATGGGTCAAGTTCGTGGTCAAGTCGAAAGACTCGGTGACGCAGAAACCACTACGGTCGAAGCGAAAGATTCGAGCAAAGTGGCGGTCGAATACAGCGACCACGTAAACATGGCAGCTGGCCGATTCCATGAGAAGACTGCGGGCGCTCCTGGCCAGCTGGATCAGCGCATTTTCAGACTCTATTGAATCTCTGATTGTTTTGGGTTCATCGTCGAAGATATCTGTCTTGTATCTCAGCTCGACCATGGTACCAACGTCCCGCCAGCGCCACACGTTATTCGCCAGCTGGGACTCGCCAGGCTTCGTGCCGATGATATCAGGTTTCGTGCTATCTTCATTCACGGTACCGGTTGCGCTCGCGTCGCAGAAAGTTGCTCTGGTCTCGGCCGGGAAACTGAGAAGTGACTTGGTTCAGGTAGTCAACCTAACGAGTGTTCAGTAGCTTTGAGAAAAGATAGAACCGACACTGACGAAGGGCTTCGTCATATCCTTGTCATGCTTTGCGGCTGCGAGCAACGTAGCTGAAGCGTTAGACACGATATTGACCATGTCGACCGGTTTTCCGGCACCCATCTCATCCAGAAACGAGCGGACATCCTTTATGCCCAGAAAATGATCACAGAGCATCGTTATCCAGAGTAAGGGAATCGAAGGGAATCATTTCTACTGGAGAGTTCCTGATCATGAAGGTCGAGTCGCAGCTGTCTAAATAGTCCATTGTCAAATTACAAGTCAGACTCGGATTGTCCCAAATCAAAGGCATGTGACCGCAGAGATTACGCCGGCGGCGGGTCTACTTGCGTGTGACATGGCTGTGACTGATCGCGTTTTCACGCAAAAGTTTTTACGACAGGAACTTGGATGAACAACACTGACGAGCCATCTTCCTCATTCTCAACTCTCCTGAACTCTGGCTTTTCCCACAGTTGGGCCAGGTCTCTCATTGCGCTCTTGTGTGCAACGACTCCTGTTCCGACTGTGTTCACTCTAGATCTCGTCTTTGTCGACGTCGTGTCCGCAACCTCTCAGTAATAATAATAAAGTCTCAGGATAAGAAGCAGGATAACTCCGTATACAAGTACCAGTCGTTCGCTCGGTATCTCATCCGGTTCCCCTCTTTTCTTTCGTTTCTCGAGCACTACAGTCCCCTTTTGCGTGGCGGTTCGACCCTAAAATCTTACGTCTACTTGCAATACTCCAATCAGTCCCACCATCTTACAGCGAAACGAGACTCCCGCGGATACAGTCTACCAGCATGCACTTCTGAATATCAAGTCTTACGACATACACTAAACGAACCCCACAGAGAACGGCATCTACCCAGCCACAGCATAGGTTGTACGACGCGAACAGGACTTGACCATCCATTCCCGGTGCTTCCCGGACGATTTGGGATCATTGCGCCAGTTCGTGTGATAACGCGGACGCTCGTCGGGCGGCACGTAGCCGCTCGACTTGCGCGGGGCGGGCTGGGTGGTGCGTGTATAGTTGTGGCGGAATACGCCTAAGCGCAGAGTCATCCCTGCCTCTACCTCTGTACATCTCCGCCCGGCGCCATATATACCGTCGAAGAGGTTGTATGGCAGGTGATCAAGCGTGGACTGAAACCACGTATCTGGGAGTTGCAGGGAAATTCAGTTCTACGCCAAGGTGCGCAATTGAGAGCTTGACATGCAGCTGGAGGAAGTATTTGAGCAACAGGAGGGCGAAGAAAAGAATATATGAGATTGAGGCAAGGTCGGAAAGTGGTTCACCACTGGCAAGAAATGTGGGTTGCTGCCATTGAATATGGAGTACATTGGTTGTCCGTCGTGTACATTGCGGTTCATAGCGAACAGGAAGACATCGTAAACATAGAAATACCGAGTAAGAACCAGGAGGTGACTATTCGTCAATGACTACTCTTCGTTCTCCCCTGCATCCTATGTATAACCCTCACTGGTCCCGGCGCAGTCGCCGTCTTCAACTTCTTGGGACGCGATTCGTCATGACCGCCCTGTGAAGCCGTCCTCTTCTTAGAGGCCGATCCACCCTCAAAATCGATCGTCCTGTTGCTGGTCGACGTGACCCGCTCGCCGAAGTCCAGTGTGCTCGCCACTTTTCTTTGCGTGGACACGCGCAGCTCGGCTTGCCTGCGCTCCCCTCCTCGCTTGGCAGGGCGAACGGTTTGGCTGCATCTTTCTCGGGCCAAACCAGCTCCGTTAGGTACCATTCAAAGTACTTCACGACCTTCGCATGTTCGAGATGGACGCGAGGAGGGGCATCAGTGTCAGGACGCAGGGCTGAAGGGTGTCGAGACCGGCGAGGCTGTCCGCGGTTTTGGGCTTGAACTGCCTCGCGAAATAAATCTAAGAGGAGATATAACGGTTCATTTGCTTCCTCGTCGATAGGTGTGGGGTCGTTCAGAAAATAAAACTTCTTCTCATGACCGTGGTCGAAAACGTCAGAGCAGGCCAGGGATCCTGGTTGAGGGTGTGTGTCGGAGAACCATCCAAACGAGCAGCCAGTAGAAGCTTTCGAGATCATGGTGTGGACCATGAACTACCGGCGTCTTGGCCTTACCCGCGGAATTCTTGAGAATCTCGATGGCCATGAAAGGAAAGGTTCCCTTCGAAAAGTGAGGAGGCGGCTCGAGGGTTTGAGAATAACACATACCGTGACGTCCTTCAAGCTTTTATCGACGTCGTCCTTTTTGGCAGGGGGGAAGTCGGTCAACCACTTATTGAAGTTGACCACACCCGTTGGTGTGAGCTCGGCGTAGTCCCAATCGAGGAGAAACCCGTTGTATTTGTGATATTCGAGCGGAACTTCGCGAAAGAGCACGTTGCCCTCGCTAATATCGCGGTGTGCGCAGCCAGCCTTGTACGCGGCTTCGTGATCTACGAGCATGTCAGTCACAATTCTTCGAGGTGTCAAGATAGACGTACGAAGCATAGCGGTGTAAGTAGCCCCTACAAGGGACTTGGTCGATTCGAACTCTTTGAGCGGTGTACCGACCGGCGTGAGAAGCAATCTCATGTGACGACGCGAAGACTTTTCACCCAGATTGGACGTGGCTAGGTGCAGCTGAGGATCGTGCACGAGACGGTCGTGCTCGACGGAAAGATCGATGCTGCCGTGGCATTTTGCGATGGATTCGAGGAGCATGCGTTCCTGCGAGCCTTCGGGAGTTTTGTCGGCCTCTTCTTGGCAATATCTCTCGATCAGTGCGTAAAACTCCGCTTCGGGTCGGCGGCATTTCTGCGGCCAGGCATCCTTGAGAGCGTAGACAATAGGAGGCTGCTTGTCGACGTCCTCTTCAAGGATCACTCGGTAAACACGAGTGGCACGGCTGAAAAGACCGTCCGACATGGACAGGATGCTGCCGAACGTGAAACACTTGACGATTTCGAGTTCGTGGGTGTTCTCTTTGTAGCGAGCCGCGCGGATCCAGAGACAATCGTCAAACTTTTGGTCGAACGACGACTGCTCGTAGAACGGGTGCCTGTCCACGGCAGCAAGCATTCTCTTCCTCTCCTCGTCGGTCGGACGAGAAATCGTGTCGTCCGCTCCGAACATCGCCGTAGAGTCGTTGTCCGGGTTGTATAGACGCCAGAGGAAGGTGGGGAAATAGGTCGCGTGCGTGGTCAAGTCGAAAGGTTCAGTGACGGAGAAACCGCTACGGTCGAAGCGAAAGAAACGAGCAAAGTGGCGCTTGAATACGGCGACGACATAGACATGGCAGCTGGCCGATTCCATGAGAAGATTGCGGGCGCTCTTGGCCAGCTGGATCAACGCATCTTTAGAGTCTTTCGAAACATTGATGTTCTTTCCTTTGTCGTCGACAATGTCGGTGCTGAATTTCAGCTCGATGACTGTACCAGCGTCCCGCCAGTGCCACTTCTTGGGCTTGGGCTTGAACTTCTTGGGCTTGGACTCCCCGGGCTTGGACTCCCCGGGCTCGGAATCCTCTGGCTCGGACTCCCCGGGCTCGGACTCCCGGGCTTGGAATCCTGCCCAGGCTTGGACTGCCCAGGCGTGGATTCCTCGGGCTTGGACTCCCCAAGCTTGGTACAGATGATATCGGGTTTGGTGTAGTGATCCTCTTCGTCCACAGGGGGGAATACCGACTTGCTCGTGTCGTGGAAGGTCGGTCTAGTTGCTGTCTTTGGGAAGTGGGAGGTGACGGTGTTCAAGTAATCAATCTAACGCGTTGCAATGGTAAGAAGGCAGGAAACACCATGGAGAAAACACTGACCAAGGGTTTCGTCATGGCCTTCTCATTTCCCGCTGCCGCGAGTTCGACCGCCGTTTGCTCCAGCGTAGTGGAAGCCTCGCGCACGATCTCGTTCATGTCGATTGGTTTGCCCGTACCCATCTCATCGAGAAACTGAGAAACATCCTTCACGCCGATAAAATGATCACGCAGCATCTTGATCCACGTCGCCTCAACGCGGGGGCGTCCTGTTTCCTCGCTGCCTGATGATTGGATTGGGAGTTGTGACTTGGACCGGGCTTCACTTTGCGAGGAGTCGCGGATGTAGCTGCGGCCTGATCGCCGCAGAGAGGAGGCTTAGGGTGCGAAGGAGTGTCCTTGGCACTGCGCGGCGCGTCACTGACTTGTGGCGACGCGTGGGCAGCGGGGGTTGACGGGGACTTCACCGTAGCGCGAAGAAGATCCTCTAGTGTCGCGAGATGAGTTGGACATGGTGGTGTAGAGAGAAAGAATAGCGTGGACTTACAGTTGTTCAAAGCTCAAATGTGGTTTCCGAGAACAATGGTTGGCCCTTACCTAAAATGGCTGCACTCACATAAGTAGTCATCATGTCTTATCAAGTTGATGTGATCGGTATCGAGTCATACGAAAAGGGCAAGTGATTCCCACGTCGCATTTTCCATCCCTCCAACTTCTCCGCCGCCGGCTCGCAAGGTGAGCAGAGAATGGGCCCGTTCATGCTGGTATGCTCTGTGGATGTCTTCTGGAGGCCGGTGTGCTGCAGCGGGGCAGAAATGGAGCAGTACTGGGCTGGATGGGCAATTTTCAGTTTGGATGTCGTTGATCGAGAAATTTTGCAGAATGGCCACGACAAAAGCTAGCAAGGGCAAGGCCGCCGCGACAAAGGGCACAAAGCCGTCGCCGAAGGACTCGAAGGCCAAGGCGGCCAAGAAGGCGGCCTTGCAAGGCGCACACTCCCACTCGTCCCGTAAAACACGTTTTTCCGTCTCCTTCCACCGTCCAAAGACTCTCCGCCTCCCCCGCGAGCCCAAGTACCCTCGCAAGTCTGTTCCCCATGCCCCGAGAATGGACCAGTTCCGGACAATTGTTTCGTGAGTGACATAATAATCTTTCCCTATAAGCCCATCCAACTGGCATCAGACCTCTCAACACCGAGTCGGCCATGAAGAAGATCGAGGAGCACAACACCCTCGTCTTTATTGTCGACATCAAGTCCAACAAGCGTCAAATCAAAGACGCTGTTAAAAAGTTGTACGACGTCAACGCCGCCAAGGTCAACACTCTCATCCGCCCCGACGGAAAGAAGAAGGCCTACGTACGGCTGACTGCTGACCACGATGCTCTCGATGTTGCGAACAAGGTTTGCGTCGCAATTTACTGTTTCACCTGATACTTAGTCGTCTCCAGATTGGCTTCATATAGGGTACTTGTTTTTAGTAGTATGCTATATGCAAATACTATGGATATGCGGCTCTCGTATTCTCCATTTCGCCCTCTATTCACTACGCCATCCACATTCAAATGGGTGGTGCGAGGGGAACGGGGGCAAAGATCCACTCGCCCTGTTGTTAATTGGTGAATTTCTGCGCAGTGAATATCCCGAAGATACTAGGAGCGGGACATTTCGTCCGTTCCCCTTCTCTCTCTTGTTGTTCGTGCAGTGGATTAAGGTGTCATTATAGCTAGACTATAAATTATACTCATCTTCTTCACTTCGCCTCTCCCTCGCCGCCAACTGCCTATCCAACCGATCCAGCTCCGCCCTCTCATCGTCCACCCTACGAGTCTCTGTGTCCACCTTCATCCCCCAATCTGCTCTCCTGCGCAGCAACCGCTCCCGCTCGTTCGCCCTGACCTCCGCGGCTCTCCGCTCCCGGGCTGCCCCCGCCTCCACCTCCTCCCACAACGCCTCCGCGTCCGCACTCACGCTCGCGAAGGCTGCGCGATGCCGCCTGAGTAGCGCAAACACCTCAGGGCTCTCCCACGGCGGCAAAGGTGGGCTACGTTCGTGCAACATGTGTGCAACCACGCGCGCCGCCATTGCGTAGCGTACCGTTGGCTCGTCCTCCACTCCTTCTACCTCCTCCTCTTCCCACGGCGACGCGTTCGATGCAGGGTACGCCTCAAAGTCGAGGGGATGCCTTGGATACGCGAGTTGCGGCGTTGGGTTGTTCGGCGACTCTGGCGCGTGCCAGTCTTGCCTTTCTATCTCCATTTCCTGCTCCCGCGTCTCCTTCCCACTTTCGCGCTTTTCGTAAAGTGTGCCCATCCTCCTCCTTCGGATTTCATCTTCTCCCCCTAAAACCCCAAGCTTGTCACGATGCCTTCTTGACAGCGGCCTGTACTCTCTCTCGCGCAAAAACACGCTCAGCAACGCGCGGTAGGTCGCCATATCGGGCGGTGGCATCACGCTGTCGTTCGCTGCTTCCTCTGGATCTGCGGGGGGACTCGTCGCCTTCGCCCCCTCCTCTTTCCTTCGCCACTCTCGCTTTCCTCTTCTCCACTCTTTCCCACGTCCTCGTCAATGGTCGAAGAAGCCGCCCAATGCATCAAGCCCCTCCATACCCATCCACTGCCGCCGCGCGGAACCAGGCTATATACGTGCGGCGTCCGCGGGAGTCGTTCCGCGTACCTCTCCAGCACCTCCCGGAGGTACGCACGCGCGAGAACGCTTTCAGCGCGGGGGCGCCAAAGCATGTGCCTTTGTCCCATGATGTTTGATTCAACGGGGATGTGCCTGATGTCGTCTTCGGAGGAGGAGAGCCGAGGTGTGCGCACGTAGACAGGGATAGCGGAGAAGTGTGCTGAAATCTAGATAGCATTGATTTATCAGACCATTAGTTGGTTGAATAATGAGCAGAACGACGCACATTGCCAACGGCGACAACCCACGCGCTCACATCCGCGTGCGGGACGGCGCGGGCGTCAATCTCTCCGCCGAGGATCGCCAGCGCCTGCAGCGCAAGGCGAGCGTTCTCCTGCTTACGCACCATCCAGAGCGGCCGCCGTTTACCAGCACCCTTGTATGGATGTTGCGCAGATTCCACATCGTCTGCCGCGCCCAGAATCTGCGGCGCATCCGGTCGGAGCGCCAGGTCGTCCAGCACGCCCGCGATGCAAGTACACAGGTGCACGAACAGTGTGTGCGGGGGCATCGTGTGTTCCTTCTTCAGCGCCTTCAGGCGCCCTGGCATCTTCGTCTTCCCGTCCTCAGCCTCGCGCCACAGCCGGTGCTCCGACGCCTGCTGAGCATATATCAGCGCCGCTGGCACCCACTCCCTCTGCTGAACCAACCGTTGCCATATCCCCGTCACCACCTCCGGCGCGGTTGGCACCCCGTTATGCCGCGCACGCAGCAACAGCGCCAGTGCCGTACGCAGGGCGGGATGCGTGACGAACTCTGGCTCCATCCATATAAGCCTGGGTCTGGCTGTCGTCCGGTTCAGCTCATGCGTAACCTGCCTTCCGCTCGGTACCAACGCGAGCAAGCTGGAAATAGTCTCGCGCAGCGTGGTGGGGTGCATCCTTGCGCGCTCATTTTTCACGAACACTCGAAGAAGGGACCCTGCTTCTTGGGCATCGCCTGCACGGAGGAGCGCGTGCACGGCCGCATGGTTGAGCAGTCGGGAGTGTTGTCTCCCAGAATTACGAAGAAGCTCTAAGGCCGCGTCTCGCTTGTTTTCACCGACGAAGGCGCGAATTTGGCGCGCTAGGGCGACGGAATGTAGTCTCGGGGGAAGAGTTGGCCACGAGATAGGCGTCGCGGGGTGAAGACCATCGAAGACCGCGTCGAGGGGAACTTTGACATGCAATGATTTTTTGCCGGGCAGCGTCGACAGTGGTCGTCGAGAAGCAAAGACCATAAACAAAATTATAAATCCGATATGATCTAAGTTATCTATTACTGCTGAGCTGCTCATCGTATCCCTTCAACAATAACCGCTCCACCCAGCCGCCTGCGGGTACGCCTTCTCCCATTGATTATGCAGATGCACACCAAATATATTCCGATGCAGTACCCGATCCAGCTTCCCGCCCGCCTGCATCCCGCCATTCCACACGCCCATCCGGTTCCCCCGGTCGTCGTCTGAGACAAACGGATCTGGGAGGCGGTTGTCCAGCCGACACGAGCGCGCGTCAGAGAAACAGAACGGCAGGATCTTGAACGGCGGGATGCCCCCCGCCGCGAGCGCGCGCCACAGCCTCATATACAGCAGCGCGCCCCAGTCCGTCGAACCCGCACGCGGCGGCGCGGACGATGCCATCAAATGGAACGCCTCGCAGAGGTATGGCGAATGCGATTTGAAGCGCATGAGCGCGCCGTTGAGCGGCTGGTAGAGCTTGTCGTAGCAGTCCCACTGTGTAACAAACTCGTGTTCCAGCAGTGGCTCGAGGTCGCGCGTGAGGAGTGAGTCCATGTCGACCCAGACGCCGCCGTAGTTCCAGAGTAAGAGCAGGCGCACGAGGTCGCCGTCCACCCACGCCTTCGCGTCTTTCTGCACGAGCAGTGGGCTTCCCGCGAGAACTGTTCCCTGCGCAAGCGCAGGCACGTCGACGACACGCAGCGCAAACGACTCGGGGAAACGTGCGAGATATTTTGAGAGGATCTCATTCTGCGGCAACGGGCCGTTGGACCAGAGAATAAGACGAGAACTTGGGAGATGCTGCGTCGCAAAAAAAGACTTGAGCATCCACTCCTGACGCGGCCCAAACGATGCGAGGTCGTTGCGCCAATAAGTATGATATTGCGTACGCTCATCAGGTGGCACGTAGTCGGGCGACTCGCGCGGAGCCGGCTGAATGGTGCCCGCAAAATTGTAGCAGTCTACGCCCAGACGCAGAGCCATCCCCGCCTGTACCTCTGTCCGCCGCGGGCCATACAAGCCGTGGGAGAGGTTGTACGCTGGGTGAACGCGCGCAGGGTCAAAACATGTCGACAGTTCGGACACAGGGAGTATTTGGGCCTGTGTCCAGGTGCGCGAGTAGAACGCTAGCTCGATATGCGGCTCATAGAGGTAATATCCAAGCAGCAGGAGCAGGAGGAGAGAGGGAGAACGTATATCAGAACGGTGAGCCCGAGCGTAGTTTGAGCGGAAAACGTGGGCGGGACCTGCGGGCTTGGGGCAACGTCGAGGAATCATTATTAGATGGAAATGTGGGCGAATGCCGTTGGCGCGCGTACATTGGTAGTCGGTCGTACACATTCATCGAGACAGAACAAATAAGTACAATTCGCCCGCGATTACCGTGACTGTACAGTGTACATCCGTAGCCTCCACTGACGCCTTATGTGTGTAGTACGGGCCCCGGCGGACATTCCGATGCGAGACCTTGCGACGGTTACTGTTCCTATTCCTATTCCTACAGGCTAGGGCACAAATCAAAGATCACAAGACATACCTTTCTCTTCGCTGACCATGGGGACAAAAGAAAAAGAAGGGCAACCAGGCAACTGGAAAGAGGAAGTCAGCAAAAGGGAAGTCACCCTCTCCTACCCCTTCGCCTCCGCCGCCTCGTCCCAAACCAAAGCCCTCCTATAAAAGTGCCCGGCTCACACCTGGCGGACCCCCGCCTGAAGCCCAAATAAAACGCGGAACATTGGTCTTGCGCCGAGCGTCCGACATACTAGACGCGATCTAAGAATAAGCACTGGTTTACTGGAGAGATCTGAGAGGCCCATGCTTCTACTGTCAATCTGTCTTCGCGCGACCTGTACCTCTCTTTCTAACAACCCTCTGTGTCATGGCTGACTCCATGAATCTGCGACTCCCTGGCGACCTCTCAAGCCACACCAAAACTATCATCGACGGTGTGGAAAGGCACCTGGTCGATCGTCTCAATATGCCCCATGTGATAATTGATTCCACAGCAGCCTTTTGGTTTTTCTTCTACTGACTGTACTCCTCCAAGAATTTCATCCTCTATGCATTCTCCCTACCTCATCGCTTGCCGCAGCAGTAAGTGCGCCCCTTTCTCACGACACCCGGGCCGTGTGTATCTACTCAATTTCTCACAGGAGATTGCACGAGCTCCAGGACTTGTTGGCACAATGGTCCATCGTGACGCTATGGCAAGCATTTCGGGATACCCCTCGGTCATCCAGGCAATTTTTGAGATCTTGAAGGACAACCTCACATCGGTGCGGCGTATTGGGTACTCGTTGACCATCAATTCATCCATGTCCAGGATGGGTCTCTGTCCAGCGATGCCATTGCAGAGGAAATGTCCAAGGAGCTGTCGCGGGACATTTCGCTTTTGCATGACCAGTTGACCAACATTTTGCGAGACCCTGGAATGCACAAGAGCTTCCTGGCCTGCCGGGGGACCTTGCCCAGCAGCTTTTAGACCTTTTACAAGATGTGTGGATTGCGTCATTTTATCTTGTCATACGTCTCACCCATTCAAAGCTGCTGGACACCATCCCCGACTCCTCTGATCGACCTCTGTTGTCCCGAGCTTTGCTGCACCTTGGGCGAGCATCAGGGCTGCATCCGACTTGTTTTCCCATATCTGGCTTGCAGCAAATCGGACAACAGGCAGCGGCGGGGCGTTCAGTGACATCTTTGAAGGATCGGTGCACGGCCGGCGTGTCTCGTTCAAACAGATGAGGATCTTCGGGACACGGATGTGAAGATCGCATTGAAGGTCCGTTTTCATTCTAACATGTCCTTTCGGCATGCACCTGACTCTAAGCCTGTCCGATAAGGCATTCGGACGTGAGGCGCATATCTGGCGCCAGCTCTCTCATCCAAACCTGCTTCCGTTCTTCGGGCTGTATTATCACCACGAGCGACTTTGTCTCGTGTCACCATGGATGTCCAATGGCCACATACTACAGTTCTTGGCGAAGTCACCTCCGAATATAGATCGTCTTACTCTTGTACGTGCCATTTAGACCGCAATGCAAGTACTGAACTCCCTTCTTCAGATCTTGGATGTAGCCCTGGGCCTCGAGTACCTGCACAATGAAACCATCGTGCATGGAGATCTCAAAGGGGTATGTCGCCTTCGCAGGCTGGTCAACATTGAAAGACTCACTTTTGCAGATGAATATTTTGGTCACCCCTTCGTACAGAGCGTGTATCGCTGATTTTGGGCTCTCATCCATTGCGGATGCCACGACTCTTCAATTCACTCACTCCACTGTCACCGTGCAAGGGGGCACCATTCGGTACCAAGCACCTGAGCTGATCAGAGCGATAAAGGGAAACCATACAGGATCGGATGTGTATGCCTATGCATGTGTTGTGTACGAGGTAACATGGATCGAAGGTTAGCTCTTTTGGAGTTGTGACTGATCCCTTGACACAGATCATCACTGAAAAGGCTCCATTCTTCGACATCCCGCTGGACATGGCGGTGGGTTACAAGGTGCTAGCAGGACTTCGGCCGTCGCGACCAGCAAAGGTGCCGTCTGATGCGCTTTGGACGCTACTTGAAGACTGTTGGGATGCCGACTCTGCTCGCCGACCGGATGCTACTCACATCGTCCAGCGCCTCCTCAGTCCCTCAATTGGGGCGCGAAGAATGCAGTCTGCTGTAGATTGGGACGAAACGTCCAGTGCCAGGTTTCGACGGTCGCTGAAAGCCTGGCCGCTGTTGCCCTCGGTTGCTCGGATACGATGTCAACTTTTCGGGATGGTGAGTCTGCGCAACCACTCTTGGACTCTTGCCGCTGAATGTATGTCAAGTAGATGTTCGGGACGAACAAGACAGTCCCATCAAAACGCCACCACAATTGTCTCCAAAAACATTTCGAGACTCCCGCACTGATAAAGGCTCCGATTTATATACGACAAAACATTTTCAAGGACCGACTACACACCGCTCACCTCGTGTGGAGGCCGCACCCGACGTTGCAGATGACAATGTTCAGCACCATATCAAGAAGACGATGGCGCGGCTGAACATGCCGCCTTGTCCACAAGGTTTGAACCTTCTCGCATTCATCGACGCACTGCACTGACGCAAGTCCTAGGTCATGAGTTTTTCAAAGTCACAAACGGATACAGATGCAAGGGCGGGACGCATTTCGTTACTTTCGAGCAGCTGGGCATGACGACAGAGGCAAAGCCAAAGTCTAGCATCAAAGCTGCGCCAGATCATGCCGACGAGAACGTCCAGCACCACATCCAGGAAACGATGGCGAAGTTTAACATGCCTCCTTGTCCTCAAGGTAAATTGTATACATTGTCGATCGTGAAGTCTTAACGGCTGAGCTGTTCACAAGGATACGCGTTCGTCGAAGTATCGAATGGATATCAGTGGAAGGGTGGCGGACACTTTGTCACCTTCAAGCAACTGGGCATGAAGGAATTCTAACGGACAGATTTCGTATTGTTTGAGCCCTCCTTATTCTCTTCCTCGTCAAAGCCACTGCCAGTGGGTGCCGTTGTATATGTTGTATATGGAGTACATTCGTTGTCCGTCGTGGACACTGCGGTTCACGGCAAACAGAAAGACCTCACAAAGATTGAAATACCAAGGAAGAACGAGGAGCTCGCTATCATGTCAACCACTACTTCCTCATTTTCCCCTTCATCCTATCTATGACCCTCACCTCAGTCGCCGTCTTCAATTTCTTGGGATGCGATTCGTCACTGTCGCCCTCTAGAGCCTTCCTCTTCTTGCAACCCGATCCACCCTCAGCGCTGATCGTCCCGCTGCTGCTAGACGCGACGGACTTGCCCAGGTCCAGCGAGCCCGCCGCTTTTCTTTGCACAGTGGGCGCGCGCAACGATGTCTCCCTGTGCTCGGTATCCTTGTGCACCGTATCCCTGCGCTTCGTCTCCCTGCGCTCCGCTTCCCTGGCCTCCGCTTCCCTGCGCCTTGCTTCCTTGCGCTCCGTCGCCCTGTGCTCCGCTTCCCTGCGCTCCTCCTTGCTTGGCCAGATGAACGGGATGGCTGCATCGTTCTCAGGCCAATCCAGCTTCGTTAGGAACGCTTCGAAGTACTCCAGGACCCCTTCATGTGTGAGATGGACGTGGCGAGACTCTTCGCGGTTTTGGGCTCGAACTTCGCAGCGAAAGACATCCAAGAGGACATATAAAGCTCGATTTGCTTCATCGTCAATAGGTGTGCGCTTGTGAACAAAAGTGAACTTCATCGAAGGATTGCCGCAGTCAAACAGTTTCGTCCAGGTCATGGGTTTCTGATTGAGGGACGTGTATCGGAAAACCATCCAAACGAGCAGCCAATAGAAGCTTTCGAGATCATGGTGTAGACCATGAACTACCGGCGTCTCAGCCACACTGAAAGGGTTGTCAATAATCTCGATGGCCGTGAAAGGAAACGTTCCCTTCAAAAAGTGAGGAGGCGGCCCGGGGGTTTGAAGCAACACATACCGTGACGTCCTTCAAGTTCTTATCGACGTCGTCCTTTGTCGCAGGGGGGAGTTCGGGGAACCACTTATTGAAGTTGTCCACACCTTCTCCGTGAGCTCGGCGCAGTCCCAATCAAGGAGAAACCCGTTGAATTGATGATGTTCAAGCGGAACTTCACGAAAGAGCACATTTCCCTGGCTGATGTCACGGTGTGCACAGCCAGCCTCGTACGCGGCTTGGTGATCTACGTGCGTGTCAGTCACAGTTCTTCGAGGTGTCAAGATAGACGTACGAAGCATGGCGGTGAAAATAGCCCCTACCATGGACTTCGTCGTTTTGAACCCTTTGAGCGGTGTACCCACCGGCGTCAGAAGCAATCTCATGTGACGACGCGAAGCATTTTCACCCAGATCGGACGTGGCTAGGTGCAGCTGAGGATCGTGCACGAGACGGTCGTGTTTCTTGGAAAGATCGATGCTGCCGTGGCATTTCGCGACGGATTCGAGAAGCATGTGTTTCTGCGGGTCATTGGGAGCTTTCTTGACCTCTTCTTCGCAATATTTTTTGATCAGTGCGTAAAACTCCTCTTCGGATCGGTGGCATTTCTCCGGCCAGGCATCCTTGAGAGCGTAGACGGTAGGGACCTTCTTGTCGACGTCCTCTTCGAGGATCACTCTGTAAACACGGGTGGCACGGCCGAAAAGATCGTCCGACTTGAAAAGGATGCTACCGAATGTGAAACACTTGACGATTTCGACCTCCCGGCTGTTCTCCTTGTAGCGAGCCGCGCGGATCCAGAGACTATCTCCAATTTTTTTGTCGAACGACGGCTCTCCGTAGAACGGGTGCCTGCACACGGCAGCAAGCATTGTCTCCTTCTCTTCGTCGGTCGGAAGAGAAATGGTGTCGTCCGCCCCGAACATCACCGTAGAATCGTTGTCTGGGTTGTATAAACGCCAGAGGAAGGTGGGGAGATGGGTCGAGTTCGTGGTCAAGTCGAAAGATTCGGTGACGCAGAAGCCGCACGGTCGAAGCGAAAGATTCGAGCAAAGTGGCGGTCGAATACAGCGACCACGTAAACATGGCAGCTGGCCGATTCTGTGAGAAGACTGCGGGCGCTGCTGGCCAACTGGATCATATCATTCTCAGACTCTATTGAATCTCCGAGTCTCAGCTGGACCAGGGTACCGACGTCCCGCCAATGCCACACAGTATTTGCCGGCTGGGACTTCCCAGGCTTCGTACCGATGATATCAGGTCTCGTGCTGTCCTCATTCACGGTACTGGTTGCGCTCGTGTCGCAGAAAGTTGGCCTAGTCTCGGCCGGGAACTGGGAAGTGACTTGTTCAAGTAATCAACCTAACGAGTGTTCAGTAGCTTTGAGAAAGGATAGAACCGACACTGACGAAGGGCTTCGTCATATCCTTGTCTTGCTTTGCGGTTGCGAGCAACTTGGCCGTCTCCCTCAGCGTAGCTGAAGCATTAGCTATGATATTGACCATGTCCACCGGTTTTCCGGCACCCATCTCATCGAGCAATGAGTTGACATCCTTCACACCCAAAACATGATCACAGAGCATCGTAAACCTAAATTCCAGTCACCAGGTATTTCTTGTGTTGCTGCTGCGGGTTGCTCACATCGTAATGGCAGTGGATTGGGTTGTTTCAACACGCGGAGGATAAGGGAATCGATTTCTGCTTGAGGGTTCCTGAAGGTCGAGTTGCAGCTGTCTATTGAAAGAGTCAGACTGTCCCAAACCAAGGGCATGTGACCGCGAAGATTAGGTCTACTCGCATGTGACACCACTGTGACTGATCGCGTTTTGCTCACACAAATAGTTTTACACTAATTATAAGTATCAAGTTTCAACAACATGCCGACTGAGCCATCTTCGACATAAGCATTTCGGCCGCGCCGCAGCGTCGGCAGCGAGGCTGCATGATTCTACAATCCATCCCACACCAACGCCAACCTCGTCGTCGGTCGGACCGACTGTACATTCCTTCTCATAATGAATATATGATATTATGCTCTTTATAATTTACATGTTACTACTTATTAGCGAAATTCTGATGTCGTAGAGCCGAGGGTGGAAGAGGAATAGGTGTCGGAAACTCAAGTACATCCGACAACTGCGATGGCTGAGGCGACGGTGGTTCGACGAATCTGATTGCGCTGGGCCCTTGCAAAACCAGGCGTTCTGGCAGCCTGATGCCACCGGCCGCTTTGGGCAACGGCGGCGAGGAGTCCTCCGCCGCATGCACAACAGAATGACTGAATGTATCGGTGTAGAAGAAATCCGGATTTCTTGAATCGAAAAACAAGGGACCGGGACCGATTTCTCCTTTGCGGCCGGCTTTCTTGAGGCTCAAAGTGATGCGGGACATCATTGCGACCTTTTGAAAGGTTAGCATCCGTGTAAAAACATCTCCTCTGACCCACAGTGATTCTGGGAATGATAGGTGTCGAATATCAGCGTACGGCATCGTTGGACGGGCCCATCTACTTACAGCTGTTCCATCCTACAGCTCGTTAGTGCACCAAACCTGCGAAGAAAGATGGAACTCACTGGGCACAGATATTTTTGATCCCAGGTGGGGCACCTGGGTAAAATTGAGCGGGAAATAGAGTATCGCTATGGCAGCACAGACCAACGATCATGAACGTTAATACAAACGTGATCGCAAATATGACACTAAGAATGCGCGAAATTTGTCAGAAACGGCGACAGGGTTACGGGCGGGAGGTGTACCTATAGTACAGCAAGCCATCTTCCAGCAGCTTTTTTACAATGGATCCGGCTTGTTTCCTGCGAATCGAAGGAAGGGTCCGCTTGACTGTGAGCCGAAGACGATACTATCGTACATCAGGGGATACCATGCAGAAGCGCTCGCTGCGTGGCTTCTGAAATTCCGTTTAAGCACCAGACAGAGAAGTGCTAGCTAAATCATACATTTCGGGGTTGAAAACCATGGAACAAGCTGGAAGACAACCGGTTGTCAGTTTGAAAATGGTTGGAAGCAGTACGAAGCATTACCATGGACACCGGAGGACGTGTTATGTACAACCGCTGGACGTTGTTAAAGCGAGAAATAGCCAGTGAAATTTGATCCATACGTTCTCCACGGCTGATCAACCAGATGTTGATGGCTGTTTCCACAGCTAGAAGCGCTGCCAGTGTCCTGGCAATCCATGGACTCCCCGGGTACAATGCATTTACTCTGGAGCTCCGCGTGAGCTATTGATAGGGGTAGGCTGTCACGAGACGTCACCTGAGGAGCATCATGAGTCCAACCACTTCGACGGCAAGTGCGACGGTGGTTCCCTCATAGCGGACGAAATGCTTACACCTGATGAAAATGCTTCGGTGGGGATCCACGCACACAACAGAAACCACGAACCTCTGGGGCGAAGAAAAAAGTTGCCGGCTACCACCGATGAAAACGGATTTATGCGTACCTCTACTGTCCATACCGGTGAAAGATAAGCTGGAAAATAAATCAACATCGACGAATACCATGAAGAAGCAACATGAATTACCGAAGATATTGACAACAAATCCAAGCGGCGTGAAATATCGGTTCTGCGCAGTCAGTGAGTAGTGTTATGTTTGGAAGAAGTCGATAACAGACAAAGAGAAATAAGTATATGACTAGAGTGCGTGTCAGACGGGGATAACGACGGCAAGAGGAGCGTACTGGGGCCCTTCTTCCCTTTCCATATGAACTCGACCTGCGAAAAGTTGGGTGAGAGTCGCGACGGCCGAAGTGAGCGAAAGTTGTACCTCGTCGGAGAAGGTAACAATATGATCCCACACCAAGACGGTCAAGCTCGCAAATGCCACGTACTGGAACAGTGAGCTTTTTTCTTTGGTTAGATCGGAGATAGACTGACATTTGTCCGTATCCTGTTCGTGGATTGCCATGAGCTCGCGTTGGAAGCAGTAGACAGTGAACAAACGTGTCAGAAACATCGGCCGTCACGTCGGGGTGACTTGAGACATAGAGAAGCGCTGCCAGCGAGAGAAGAACAGAGAGGAAGACAAGAGGAAGAGGAAAATGCGGGGTATCTCTATATATATGATAGCCGACGGGGTGGAGTGATAGCCTATATCCATGGGCGCCACAAAGTGGAGTTTTTGTTATGTTTGATCCAGGTAGATCGGAGGCAGCTCAGTAACGTTACCCTCCCATAGCCAACTGTTCAGGCGAATCGGACGAATAGGAGACTGTGCAGGTACTCAAGAGGAAGTGCATCCCGAGATGATGGCCATCTCGACAGTTTGATAGAGGAGTCTCCGGTGAGAGGAATAATTTCGAGATTCTCCTTTCCTGATCTGTTGTACACACACTTGCTGTACTTGGGAGCATCGTTGAATGCCATGGTACGGAAGGATATCAACGGCGCGCTGTTGAATTGAATTCAACCTGTGGGCGATAACAATCCATTGCGTAGGTCGAGCGTCAGCCTCCCGCCCTGTAGCAGGATGATTAAAGGAGGAGAAACCACCAGTCATGCCCTCAGCTCTGCTTCAGTGCCTCCCTCAGACAGCTGCTGGCCTATCTTTACCTTTGCGACCCTTTTCCGCTTCGAAAACGACCAACGCCACCGTGTTGCGACGGCCAGTCTTACTCTTAATATTATGTTCTTGGCGCTTGTACTGAATCATCGGGGAAGTTTCGAAAGCGAAAAGTGTCACCAGGAGGAGGATCTCAACAGGAGCCCGGGTAAGTGTGGAATTCGGATTCAATTCGGCTTCAAGCCTTGCATCATGTGCTTTGATCATTTGATGCGCTTGTTAGCGCTCAGGCTTCAGTGACAGCAGTGCCACTCTGAGCCCACTTTACGAAGCTTTACGATCGACAGCGACCGTATCATAAGCACGTCGTGTATCAGGCCTACGTCCACAGAACATACATACATCCAGACTGAGACTCAAACAACATTATATGTACACAGGATTCGGACCGACGCCCCGCCAGCCGCGGACTGCACTCGCCCGCTCGGGTTGCTGTTGCTCCGCGTCCTGCTATAGTAAGGATCCCATACATCAACATTCCTACAATGCCAAAAGTCAGCACAAGTCAGAAAATCAATTCCTGCTTTCTGTCGCGCATAGCATGCTTACATTGTGACATCGGTCGGCGCAAGCATCCACATGGACATCATCTCGTCAGTCGCCTCCAGCGCCTGCGTCTCCGCCAGCAGCTGCTCGATCGACGTCCCCGGCTCGAGGCCCCCTCTCAGGTTGCTGCTCATATTGGAGGCGGGGGAGTAAGGCGGCGGCGGCGGCGGCTGGTACGCGCTCCTACCCCGAATGGCCTGCGCAGGATCCCCTCGCGCAGGCGGCGGTGGCGGCGGTGGCCTCGGATACGCGCGCGCGGCCGGCGACGGATTCGGCGGCCGCGGCCGCGCCTCGCTCACACGCGGCGGCTGCGCCCTCTCCTCCTCATCCATAGACTGCAGCCCGTTCAGCACCTCCCACAGGCGTCCCGCCGCCTGCCATCTGTTGCGAAACAAAGTCAGCCATCATCACGCTTGCACGCAGGCGAAAACGAAAACGACTGAGAATTGTTGAAAACGCCCAAAAAAAGGAAAAGAAACGAAACGAAAACGGATTTAAAAAAGAAAAAACCCTCGCCTCGGCTCGCAAATCTTGAACAAGTTGATCGCCGTCGCCACCTGCGCCAGGTCCCTATGTACATCGACAGCATTGGCAACACCGGCATGCTTGCTGACGAAGATGTTCAGCAGCAGCACCGTCGCCGACACCAATATCGGATTCTGAATATAGCAGCGCGAATCAGACGTCACTTTGGACTTAATCGAAGTAGTGCGGACGCGAATATACACATACCTGCATGAAGGGCATGGGCAGGCGCTGCGTTCTCCTCAGCCAGACGTCCGCTATGCGGAGCGCCTCCCGCGCCGCTTCGAGGCAGCTGTACAGCGCTGTCGCGGTCAGCGCGGCGCGGCTGTCGATGTAGATGAACCGCCTGTGGATCTATCGGAACAATGAATGATCAAAAGGCTTTCACGCCGAATCGAAAGAGGTTAATTCTGACCGTTATTTTGACGTAATAGAACGTAGTATACAGCATGGCGGATTGCGTGAAGAACAAGAGGTCCTGCCTCTCAGAATCCCAGCGGACTGCGAACATGAGCACGAGTCCACGCGAAAAGAGTTGCGACGTACGATGGGGCGGAATGGACTCCATGAAAGTATTCATCTGTGCGTCTAGCTCTGCGACCGTTTCCTCCCCCCGCTCCGCAGTCCACCCTCTCTGTATCTTCACCTTCTCAGGAGCGTATAGCTTATTCAGCGCCTCGCCCAGGATCTTAATCATCGGGAGGTCAACGAAGGTCTGTATCCGGCATGAAACTGGCACGTACATCAAACAGCCGCAAAAAATAGACAAAGAAGGAGAGCGCCGAGGGCTTCCCGAACGGCTGCACGAATCCCTTTGCCCAATACTCGTCGTCAACCGCCAGCAGCGGATCCACATCATGGCTGTCGACAATCGCGTTGGCGGAATAAATTCGTTGTCTTTTTTTTAAAAGAAAAGGGGGATGTATAACTCACTCCTCCATGTGAATCAGCGCCGGGCGGCCGAGGAACGTGCACACCAGCCGGTCCAGCGCGAAGAACGACCTAGCCACGACGCTCGATAAACGCTTCCAGCTAATTTCGGCTGGAAGGAGCATACCAAAACGCGCGATTCCACAGCTCCTCCTCGAATTTCGGCGTATCGCGCCGCTGGTCGCGCTCGCCCCGGAAATTCAGAAAGCGGACGCCGATTCCCTGCGCCTCGCGTAAGTGCGTGTTGTCGTGCCACTGATGGAAGCGGAATTTCATACGAGGTACAGCCAGGCCGTGTGTGGCGCCGACGTTCCCAGCCAATACAATGTCATGAGCTAAGTGCCAGGCACCACATGAGGGCCACGTCAGGTACACACAGCGGGGAACTTACGCAGTAAAATTGGACGTCGTGTACCGTGGGCTCGAAGAAGTTCTGGATGGTCTGGACCTGTACGACGAAGCGCCACCCCGATGAGAGCGTGTTGCCGTCGATTAGCACTCTGGGGTCATCGGAATACTGATACTCTCTGTTAACTGTCGGAGATGTCCAGAAGGCGGGAACATACGCGGGACGCTAGGCCCAAGACCGCTAGCAGCGTTGCCCCAAACTTGCTATCAGTAAGGTACAAACCTTCTGCTACCTGCTGTTCAAACTGTGGGTCAAAACGTAAGTACTTAGCGATTTCGTCAAATTCTAATTGACGCTCACAGAAGGGCGGTGCAGAACCGGCAGTGTTGGATGTATGTTTGCAAAGTACAGCTTAACCAAAGAACTGATGAGATCGAGCGCTGGATACTTGTATTGGGGTCGTTGTTTGTAGAATTCATCCTCCCACTAGCAGTCGACTGGTTGATCAGAAGCAGTGAAGCGGTGCAGCCCTGGCAACTCACTGGAGGGCGCTCCCAATACATTCCACGCTCCTTCCTCAGCGTGATGGGTCGGTTCAGATACCGTGCTTTCACCTGAGGGGAGAAATGAACCATTTTTGCCGAGAAGAACGATGAGCATACCAATGCCAGCCTGCGGACCAGCGCAAAGCTACTGGCGGAGCCGAATAAGCCGCCTTTCATGCCGGCAATCGATATCTGGCCGAAGTGAACGGCCAAGTCCCCCGATACCTCGTCTGAGTCCTCGGGCAACACATGGCTCCCAACTGCCGGCTTGGGCACTTGTGGTGACCGATCAGGCTCGGTTGACGACCGGTCAGTCTTGGGATTGGAGTCGTGCTGGTGCACGGAGGGCGGAGTCGCCGCTGGGTAGAGCGCCGCCTCGTACGGCTGGGACAATTGTAGCGGGCTAGAGCATTGTGGGCAGAGCAGCGCTTGCAGCTGCGTTTTCAACTCAAAATTTTCGCGCCTGAGCTCTTCAACAAGCCTTTTGACCGATAGGCTTCATGCACCACTGCGAACGGGGTCAACTCACTTGGATTTCGGCCCCCTGCTCTTCGCAGGTTGTTCGTACGTGCACGGTTCGCCGAAAGACAGACAATGAGCGCAGCTACCTCCAGGACCGGGCCCGTCGCCTGAGAGAGGTCAATGGAAACAACAAGATAGTAGAGAACGAGATGCTATACATCGAACTAAAGAAAATAAGCGACGGGTAGGGTTTGAAAGTGTCAGATACCTTTAGACTGGCGACACTTGTCGCAGCTCCTCTGGATTCTTCTTGTTTTCAGAGGCATAGGGCGTTTGAAAGGTTCAGAATAGAATATATACCCCTGTCGTAATTCCAAGCCACGGCCATCACCTCTTCCGTCCCACCACGACGATGGCCTCCTCCGTCCTCGCCAGCTCCTCCAAGCGCGCCCTTGCTCGCCGTGGTCCCATCTTTTCTAAGACTCTGCTTACCACCCGCGGCGCTGCGTCCCAGTCCGATGCTCTCTATGTCCCTGGCGGTCGTGCGTACAAGATCATCTCCAGCTCCGAATATTGTGCCCATTCTGCCGCTTAGCTATCTACAAGGGCACCGTGAACGACCCTACCACGTTCCCGGCCCCGTCTAGGATGCACGGATCGCACCACTGGTCTTTCGAGCGTCTGCTCTCTGCGTCGCTCATCCCCTCACCGGTGCTGCGTTCGCCACGTCCCCCAGCGTGCACCCAGTCCTCGACGGCCTCCTGGGAGTCAGCCTTGTCGTGCACAGTCATATCGGGGTTCGTCCGTGTTTCCCCCCTCGTTGCGTGCTGACCCGGACCAATCACATGCATGCAGTTTGACTCGATGCTCGTCGACTACCTCCACCCGCGCAAATTCCCTGTCCTCGGCCGCGTCGCCACCTGGACACTGCGCTCCGCTACCGTCGGTGTCCTCATCGGAGTGTACCAGTTCAACACAAACGACATCGGTGCGGTCGATAATATGACCACCTTGTATCGGTCTGATGCTCCCTCATCCAGGTCTCACCGAACTCATCTCAAAGGTCTGGAGCGCATAATCCATGTCTGTAGATTGACAGATGTAATAAATGAGAACTGGATTTTTTTTTGGCAACGCCTTCAGCAGCAATACGGAGATGAAGTCGAAACCCGCAGTCAGACCCAGATGTAGGGGTACTCGATTCTTGGCTCATCCTGCCCATCTCTAGTGCTGCCGAGAGCTGGAGTTAGCCTGAGTTAGCTCAAGCTGCGACTCACTCAAGCTCACTCAGTCATCATCGACATCTCTCTTCAAACTTGATGTGATCAGTTTTGACTCTCGAGCCATGATACGAAAAGGGCAAGTGATTCCCACAGCGCATTTCCCATCGGATTCCCTCCGACAACTTGGAGGAATTCAACCTCTCCGCCGCCAGCTCGCAAGAGGATCTTTTTTTTCGTCTTGTTCAAGCCTTGAAGCAATACAAACAAACTCGGAAATGAATAATATTAACCAGCCGCGCGAGGAGAGGTACGACCTACGCGCGCAACCAAAAAAAACGCCAACAAAACTACTGCACTGGCACGCCGAACTTGCGCCATGCACCATAGTATATGATAGCTAGTAATAATAGCCTACGCTTAAACAACACAGATCTGAAGTCAATGTCAAGGGAGACAGATGGAATAACTGAAAACTGGGTACGTCGAGAAGAACGCGAGAAGAACGGTGTATCGAGTAAAAAAACCAGGGATAAATCACAGCCAGCTTCAACAAACAAAAGAAAAGAACGCGGGAAGAGAGATGTAGGTATATGGGGTTTTTGTGTAAATGGTGGGGTCATGCGAGGATTGGCGGGGGAGTCGGGGGAGGTTAGCATAGCGGTCAACCAAGGCCAGAGCATCTACCAATTCATACTGCTCTGCTGCAAAATCGGCGCCGATATCGCCCCCGGGAGCACATTCCTCCTCTGCGTCATCCCACCCTGAGGCAGCCGACTATCAAACGTCCCCTCCTCCGGCCGGTCCGACTGGAACCCGCGCAACGAGTCCTCCGCAAAGTAGAAGCTCCGTCTCCGCTGCCCGCCCACGCTGTCCTGGTCGAACTCGCGCCCCACCTGCCGCGTGCCCGCGACGACGTCCGGCGGTCGCTCAGCCTCCGGTGCGCGAGCTCCGCGCGGCGCCTCCACGCGCGATACGCCAGGAACACGAGCACGAGCACCGCGATGGCGCCGAGCGCCGTCACCACGCCGATGATCGCGTCCTGCCGCGTCTTGCTCTCGCTCGTCGCGCCCGTCGTCGCGTCCTGCGAGTTCCCACTGCCGCCGCCGCTGCTGCCGCTGCCGTCGGACGATGTGGACGGCGCTTGCACCGAGTCGAGCGCGAATGCCGCGACGATGTGCGCGGCGAGCTCCGTGGCGACGGGGTTGTCGACGCCCGTGTAGAAGAGCGAGTTCTTGGACTTGAGCGCGAGCTCGAGCTCGTCGACGCTTTCGGTGGGGTACCACGCGAGGAAGAGCGTCTGCAGCTGGTCTTCGGTCGAGACGCCCGTGTAGGAGGCCGGCACGCGCACTTGCAGCGCGTAGGTGTACACGTTGTCCGCTGCGCAAAAAAATCCGCGTCAGTTCGCAAAGCGTAAGACAAGAAAACGCACTGGAGAGCCCAGCCGCGGTAGCCAGCATGACGGGCATCATGGCAAACAGCTGCGAGCTCGACACGGGGCTCTGCACGACAAACTGCCAGTCGAGGTACCCGTCAAACAGCAGACTGATGAACGAGTAGTTGCCGCCGGGGTTCTGCACCGGGCCTCCAGGGGATAGATGCGCGAAGGGAGGTCCGCGGGAGCGCGGCCGTGGTGAGCGCCGTCTGGGCCGACGCCGTGAGCGAGATGGTCGTGGTCGGCGCGTCGGGGTTGGAGAGCGATAGAGAGGAGGTGCTGCTCAGGGACGCGAGTGCGAGCGACGACGCGGTGAGGATGAAGGTGAGGTCCGAGGCGACCGAGGCGATGGCGGTCGTGGAGGTGCTGGCGCTCCCGCTGTCCGTGATGCTGGCGCTTGCGCTCGCGCTGCCCGAGGAGCCGCTGGGGAACGGCGGGGCAGAAGAGCTGACGCCAGACGCAGACTGGGAGGCGGAGGCGGAGTTGTCAGAGC
>QVIE01002157.1:0-10801 GCA_013387415.1 Panellus pusillus | reverse complement strand
TGTTCGCGCACCCGCCTGGGTTATCTCGAGTCCCTTCGCTCATTTTGCTCTGGAATCTGGATGTCGATCGCATCGCTTGTTCATTGCGTTTCGTCCGGTGGTCGAATTATATGCTTGGAAAGTTCTAGGACCTGTCTACTTCATTTCGGTTCTGATACTGACCACGTTCAACGAGTAGTCCAAACAGCTCGAGCAAATGCAGTGGACAACGCCCACTGAATACAGAAACCGCGGGACAATGTAGTATCCTGCAGTCAGACTGTAGTATGTATCTCCTCCTGGACGGCGGGCCGTATCGGGGCATATTCTTACGAACGCTGAACGTTGAACGGCCACGCAATAACTTTAAATATGAGCAGAACAGCAGAAATTATATCGTACACCCTCTCGTCCCTAGATCAATCCATTCTGCCCGACTTGTTATACCCATGATCCCTATCGTGCGCTGAATCATCACCTAAACAACGCCGTAAAACCAGATACACGACGGCGAGAGACGCGGAGAGGAAGAACAACGCGGAGATCGGGTTGTTCAGAAGATATCTCTCAACGGACGTCAGCTTCGCGTTGAGATACTACACGCCAGGAATGAGCGAGCGAAAAAGCAGGAGGAAATGCATGGAACCCACCCGAGCCATCTGCTCCACGAGATTTTCAGAGTTCTTCGGACGTATCGTGCCACTCGCCGCGCCTTCCAGGGCGGA
Organism: Panellus pusillus; assembly: GCA_013387415.1. Classification (NCBI taxonomy): domain Eukaryota; kingdom Fungi; phylum Basidiomycota; class Agaricomycetes; order Agaricales; family Mycenaceae; genus Panellus; species Panellus pusillus. The sequence goes on along the minus strand of QVIE01002157.1, from coordinate 10,097 downwards.
AAAGATGCTTGGAGACGTTAGTTTGATCGGCGCGTCGGATTGTTCAGTATTGTAGTATTTCAGCACCTGCGTTCGAGAGTCGGACCCAATCCTTCGAAAGCAAGAAGACCTGGTCGTACCTTGTGGTCAGCAATAACCACGCTCACATCCTCAAGCTCCCCACTGCGGCTTTTCCGAATCCCATACATGCTCTTCATCCAGCTCTCCCACCTCTCAGCGTCCATCCATGTAAATACAACCGAACGGCCATGGAAGATGCCCGTCCCGCCGGTGCGCACGCGCCATTTCATGGCCATGTCACGGAAGCGGTCCGCAACCTTGTCACGCGTGCTGGTGTCCACGGCAGCGATGACAACGAGCGGCGCGTGAGGTGCGTTCATCACGCTCTGGAATGTGTCCTGCGTGAGCTCCATGAACGTCGGGAGACGGTTCGCCAGGAGCCACTCGGAGAAGTCCCCGTTTGTGTCTAGCGTCGGTCCTCCGATGTACATTGCAGCTGCGGTGTGCGGGTTGCGATCCTTGAGCGCGACAACAGCCCAGGGCGTGGACGCGTCAACTTTGAAGCGATCGAAGAGGGCGGGTGATGACGATGTGAATATGACTGGGGTGCCGAGGAGGGGTGCAGCAAGGCGACCGACAGTTTTCAAGAGTTCTGAATCGCCAGCAGGATGCAACAAGAGGTAGATAACCGGGTTTTCGGTAACGTAGGCATCGACTTCTTCTGGCTGAATCGCTTGCAGAGCACTAGGAAGTCTTTATATAAACTGGGCAGAAAAAGTATCAAAACGGCGTACGATGCACTAGCCTTATCCACAAAAGCTTTGAGCTGCTCGAGCTTACGGCCGCTCGTGTACTCGGACTTCGGCCCTTCGGGTGGGTAGTAAATGAGTGTGGGGAATCCTTCAACACCTTGCGATTTGCAAAGCTTGTCGTGCGCCTCGCAGTCAACCTCCGCAATGGTGACTTTGCCTTGCGCAAGCTTGGCGAGCTGCTTCCAGGTTGGCGCAAGCTTCTTGCAGTGACCACACCACGGGGCATAGAACTTGATGAAGGCGGCGCCCTTCTCAAGGACGGCGTGAAAGTTGTCAGGATTCAGGACGGTGACCTCTCCAGTAGGATTGAGAGGTTCAGAGATGACGGCAGGCGGCAATGGAGGTGGTGGTGGCGGCGACGGGGGCTCGGCACGCTTTACGAGAAATTCTGTAAGCAGGTCGAAATCCCGGTTGCCCTTGTATCTTTCGACAAACTCTCCATCACGGTAAAGATTCAGCTGAGGATAACCCTTGACGCCGTTGGCATCGCATAAGTCTGAAAGTGTTGTTTGTGAGGCAAGGTGCAGGGATAGAATATCCGTCAGCAATGAGCATACCTCCGTTCACAGAACAATCCACTTGCGCCAGTTGCGCTCCCCCCAAGCTGTCACTTGGCTGCTCGACGAGTCTCTCCCACGTCGGTAGGAATGCGCGACAATGCCCGCAATAGGGAGAAAAATGCTCTATGAGCCACAACCCCTCCGAAATTGTGCTTTTGAAATTCTCCGGTGTAAGTGGGGGTTTGAGAGACGCTGTCTGAGCCGGCAGAGCAGCGCACACGATTGCAAAGGATGCCAAAAGGATAGATACGGGCAGTTCTTGCAGAGCTCCCAACATTGTTACCGCCCGCATGAATGATGAAGGAGGAGAAGAAGCAAAGTGTTGCGAACTTTGTCTTCCGGAATCCGGATGCTCACAACGAAATTCTCTGAGTGGAGGCTGCCACTTGGACGACCCGTGCCCACTCTACCCGCTCTCCGCCACCCTCTATCGCCGTCTCCATTTTCTTGCGCTCCCCACCTATCTCTTTCGTCCTGCAATGGGACACGTCCACCGGCGTAATCATCGGGACCGGGAAAACCGACATCCTGGCGGCTCTGAGCACCTCTCTCTTCCTGAGCAAAATTCATGGTATATCCTGCAATTTCTCTGACCTACAATCCACCGCTTTCGCCGCTTCTGCTCTATGCTCGAGAGTATAGATTCGGCCAATCTTTCGTTCAGTGCTGAGTGAACTGTCTTTCGGCGCATATGACAACGGGATACATCGAATGTATTTCCGCGGTACCCTGGTCCAAGTTTTGAACGTGGTGCTCGAAACATCTTGCACTATCTCTTCGGATAGGGTCTCAAGACGAAACTGTCGGGCTGTCAGATCTCCGGCAAGGGGCCTCCCAACACGCAGCATGCAGTTCTCATCCGCCGCCAGATGCAAGAGACCGTTGTCGGCATCAAGAATCCTCTGTGACATTCTTCTCTCCCCGGGTTCCTCTCTCGCCACCCCAGCGTGACGAGCTTGCATCTGAGCAACATCCCGATCCCGTCGCTGCAGGAACGCTCCATCCGACTGTCTCCCATGATTCCACACGCTGTCAGCCGCCGCGGCGCAGGCAGCATACCTGGTACACGCGCTCGAGCACACAGACACGGTTCAAGGCGTCCGCGTTCTGAGCCACATGACGCGCCTGGACCGCGTATACACCGACGCCGCAATATGATGGTTGAGGCGGTGAATGGATTGGAGCATAGTCTACAGGCGAGTGCTAGTCACATCATCCCTGACTCCCACTCTCATCCGTCGTCTCAGCGCTCGCACGATATTTCAAGTCGGCCATTTCTTCTGTACGGCTTATCCTGCCTGGTGAGTTGGCTAGCACGCCATCAGCGAGGGTGTGCGTGTTTCTTTCCTTCGATGGTGTCTTCATTCCCTGACTGGTCTCCAGACCAAGCCCGTCACGACGTTCTCATCTGCAACGACGACGAGATAGACTGCATTGTCTCATTTGTTGTTGTAACGGGCCCTGGCTGTATATTGAATTATTTTATCATTCTGTACTTACTAGTTTCTACCAATCCTTCCGCAATCTGGCGCTCGATATTTGAAGAAGTGATCCTGATGAATAGCACTACTGCAAGCATTTCGAGGGCGAAATCTGCGAGCTGGCCGCTGATAGAGTGTCGTTGCGTCGGAAGCCGGCGACCAGTTCGGTTCACCGTTACTCGCGGTGATGCATTCACGGTGACTCGACACTCGGTGGCTCTCGGTGGGCGATTTTATTTGTTATGGTCAATCTTATCTCGTCAGCAACGAAAGATGGATCCACCATTTGCCTCTAGGTTGGGAACTAACTACTGTCCCACTGCTGACGAAATAGTAGAGATTCGTGCTCTGCTAGTAGAGCCTGTTCTACAGATGAAGAGGCTCGACGACAAAATCCAGGATTTGCAGAATGCTATCAACATCACCAAAAGTGTCGCACGCATGAAAGCCCTCGTGACTTCGGCAAGTGCCGTCTAGCCTTGGACGCGACACGATCGGCCCTTAACAGCCTCTTCCAGCCTCTTAGCGACTGCGCCAGCATCCACCAGCCTGTCGACCGCAATTTATGGGGCTTTGCTGGTCTTCTCCAGCCTGACGGACCCCTCTTAAGGGCCTCGCTTTCTCGCCGTATTTCACCCGCCAACTGCATTCCTTTCTGCTACCGCCATTCCCCGTAGTCTCGAATGAAACTCGTGCTTGTTTTCTTCTTACTGCTTTCAATCAAACTTGTTATGCCTCGCTGCACTGCTTGTGGCTTCGTCTGCAAAGATGCGGGCCGTGCGATGAAGAATCACCAAAATAAATGCACCGCCCTCCGGAAAATTCAGACCATGGGCGCACAACATATAAAAGCGGCCGATGACGCTGCGGCGTATGCAGCGGGCCCTTTTGAACCTGTAGCTGAGGCAGGGACCTCTGCCGAACCGATCCAAGAGGCAAGTTTATTGACTAGAATCATTCTTCGACATCTTCTGATTATTCTAACACAGGAAATTCCCCGTGCCCCTTCCCCCATCGTTTCCCCGCCGAGCCCGTTACCTTCTGGTCCCGGTGGCCGCCCTCGGCGCCGCATTCGTCTACCAGCACGCTTTCGGGACGAGCCTCCAGACCCGCCTACAGCCGCCTCTGTTTCAGCACCAGTCACAGCTGCGAATGCAGTTTCCGATCAGCCGACCGCTCCCGTAGAGCCTCCGAAGTGGTTTAAAACTCAGCCCAATGCTCACGGACTGTACAAAGTCTTTCCCCATCGACCTACACATGATCCGGACGACAACGCTTCTCTAGATGAGCTCTGCCGCTCCTCTTCGCTTATCACAGAACCTAGAAACCCACCAATTAGCGTCCTATACCCTCCGTTCTTTCCGTTTCTCAGCACTACAGTTGCGCGACTCATGACCTGGTTCCACCTCGGGTCCTCCGTCAAATCCCTTGCCGATCTGGATGCCCTCGTACAAGATGTTCTTCTGAAGGACGACTACGACCGCGCTCATCTTGAGAATTTCAGTTCTGCCCGAGAAAATAAACGATTAGATGATGCTGTGGCCGCTAGCGATGACACGACCGCGGCACCAGACGGCTGGCACACTGCATCGGTGAAGATCAAGCTCCCCGCACCTGACCATCATGTCGCAGAGAAGGATGCGCCCGTGTTTCAAGTTGAGGGTCTGATGTACAGGCCGCTACTCGATGTCATGGTGGAGACCTTCCAGAGTCCGGCGTTCGAGCAGTTCCATATCACACCATTTGAGTATCGATGGGACCCTCAGCACGACCCCGGCGATCCCACGGAGCCGTCTGGTCCCACAGAGTGTACCCTGGACGAAAACGGCTTACCTCAACTCCCCACCGGACATCAAGTCGTCTACGGCGAAATATACACATCCTCGCGGATGCTCAAAGCTCATAACGAGCTCCCGCAAACCGAAACACCTCATCTTGAGACCATAATTGCCGCATATATGTTTTATTCCGACTCCACACATCTGGCCACTTTCGGGAACGCGTCTCTCTGGCCACTGTACACCCTGTTCGGCAATCTGTCCAAATATATCAATGCAAAACCCTCCTCGAATTCATGTCATCATCAAGCATATTTCCCTTCGGTGCGTACCGGTTTGAATATGATTCACCTTTTATTGATCGTACATAGTTACCCGACTCTATCAAAGACTTCTATCGGAATATATTTGGGGTAGCGCCATCCACCGACATGATGACACACTTGAAGCGCGAATTAATGCACGCCATCTGGGATCTATTACTGACCCCCGAGTTCATACATGCTTATGTCCATGGCCTGGTTGTGAAATGCTATGATGGCATCGAGCGCCGTATCTTTCCGCGGTTTCTTACTTATGGTGCAGATTATCCCGAAAAGTAGGCACATTTAACTCTGGTTGGTAATATTGCTCACCGATGTAACCTCTTAGAGTTTTACTCGCGACCCGAGCCACCCGACGCCCTCCCCCTCCCCCTCGTCCATGTCCGGATACTGGCTCCTCGCATAGTCTTCCGGTCCCTCTTCGTCGTCCAGCCGTAGATAAGGGTCATCCACGTCCTCCGCCGAATCGTATTTCTGGAAATGCGGGTCTGCGGAATCGTCGAGATCTTCCGCTGCGTCGTTCCCATCGGTGGTGAATGAAAAGAAGAGTGGCTGGGCGCTGGTCTTAGAGGAAGACGGATCGGCCTGTGCTTTGAGAAATTGGGACGCATAATTTGCGAAGGACATGGTGGAGACTCGGACGCAAGTCACGCGGACTCGGCGACTCAGTACTCACCGCCCGACTTGGTTTTCTACCACGATGTGCTGACGCGTACGACGCGTATACAAGACAAATTCCTCAGTCTCTGGTATTCTGCCGCTGGCTTTGATCTCTGTCGTCTGCTCCTCAACAGTCTTTGCTGTCGGCTGTTCATTGGTCTCAGACTCTAGCCGTGCTTCAGTCCTTCCTCGTGCCGGACATTGGCGCATTCGTCCTCGCTCGCGCTGGAAAACGATTCACGGTCCACTCAACCCTGACGCTTCTCTCCTCATGTGCTGGATAACAGTCAACTCGTGGTCCTCAGCGCTTACGAATTTCGTCACCCACAACCTAGCCGTGTATGCAGCCGTATCTTCGTCGTGTCACCTGTACGGTGTTCTTACCTGTACATTTACGCCTGGCGCCCCAGTATTAAGCCAGAGTCACTACCTGGGCCACTATTCACATCTCTGTTGCAACAACCCTGACGTCACTATCTGAAGCTGGCCTAGCAGTGTTCGCTTGGGCCTCCTCTACCCTCCTGGAATCCGAACCACAAGGTCCCGTCGCTCTGACATATAGGGAGAGACACCTGATGAGCTAGTCGAGGCCATCTAGAGTGCAGAATGTGTCGAGCATTTAAGTTCGGGAAGTACATAAGTCCAATTTTCCGATTCCTGCTATGTCGAAGTACGAATCTACTGTACGATACTAGGAATTTTTTTGTACTAAGATATTTGTGTTATTTGCGACCCAACGGTGTGGTTGCGTCGGAAGTCGTCGACCAGCAATGCATGCACCGTGATTCACGGTAATGCACTCGAAATTCAGTGGAAGATTGTGTTTGCTATGGTCACTTGATCTTATCTCATCGTCAGCAACGAAAGATGGATTCACCATTTACCTCTAGGTTGGGAACTAACTACTGTCCCACTGCCGACGAAATAGTCGAAATCCGTGCTCTGCTATCAGAGCCCATTCTACAATTGAAGAGGCTCGATGACAGAATCCTGGGTTTGCAGAATGCTATCAACAAGTTGATCAAGGAGCGCGACGGCCTTGCCTCCTATGTTCAACCCTACCAGGCTCTCCTCTCCCCCATGCGTCAGATGCCACGAGATGTAATGCAAGAGATATTTGCAGCTTGTTTGCCTACCCACCGAAACTGTGTTATGAGCGCAAAGGAGGCCCCCGTTCTACTGGGGCGCATCTGCAGCGCATGGAGAGATCTTTCACTCTCAACATCTCGCCTATGGGCCAGCCTACACATCGTGGATACCGGAGTTCAGCCTGAGCAAAGCGATGTGGAGTTTGCAAGACGGGAACTCACGGATACACGGTCTGCCCGTGTCGCAGATATCGCTCACACTTGGTTGGAACGGTCTGGTCAATGCCCTTTGTCCATTTCTCTTCGATGTGATCAGTCCCGCCCTTCCACGCCTTCTATTGCTCAACTGCTCATGTCATTGGCATCCCGCTGGCAAAACATTCAATTCTCCGTGGACGCCGCCTTCCTAAAGGAAATGGCACATCTCACCGCGAAGGATGTACCCTTACTAGAGATTATTGGGCTTTTCGAGTATAGTGAAGGACTCTGGCCAGATCCCAGTTTGGAAAGCCTTCCGTTAAGGTTGGATTTTTTCCGAGGGGATAAAGTTATTCACGTTTTTGCTTACGGCGAGCATCTTCGGCTCCCGCAATTACCCCTTCCATGGAGTCAATTAGTGGGCCTGACCAACATACCCCACCAAGACTGGCACGTATCCTGGTGGCCCGTTTCTATCGAAACGGCTCGTGAAACAATATCCCTGTGCCCCCAGCTTCGGCTTCTATTTCTCAGCCTCAATGACGAGTCGGATTCTATCAGAGAACTTCCTCTTATCCAGCACCACCTTCTTCAGACCCTCTGTCTTACAGGAGCAGTGGTCGATCTTGGGTCTCTATTTGATAGCCTGTCGTTGCCTCTGCTGAAGGATTTCACATCACTCCTGTACGTGCTGTGGCCACCAGATCCTGATGACCGGATGCATCCTGAAGACTTGCAATCTCTTGTCCATTTCATAGCAGCCTCAACTGCACTGGAAAACATTTGCATTGGGACCGGTCGGTTCTCTGCGTCGTCCATTCAAGAAGTCCTTCGCATACTCCCGCCTTCTTTACAGCGGCTCTGCATCGCCGTTGGTCCTGAGCCCTGCAGTCTCTACCTGGAGTTCACCGACGATGCACTCGAGATTATCACTCCAGCCAATGGCCTCTCGTGCCCATGTCCTATGCTCCAAGATCTAACGGTAGAAGGGCTTCCAAAAGTTTCGGAGATGGCTCTTGTCCGGTTCATCACTGCTAGGGCGTCCACCCTGAAGCACGTCGGCATGACTCTGGACAAGGAAGGGCAGCTGACGATACACCCCGATATTCAACTAATTATCGAAAATGGGCTCGATTTCTCTGTCCGCCATATGCAGCCCAAGGTGACACGTTTTACACCTCGGAAAGGTCTCATCGATGAGGATGAGAATGGACACATCTTTCTAGGCCCCTTCTAACCAGATCTTGGATACTAAACATTGCAGTCGGTACTCTCGTTATTGAATGTGAGTACGTCGACAATGATATGAATAATTGGTGTCGGCGAGTGCTGGGAGAAGGTCGAACGGCAAGTGCAGGAGAGAGAGCTCGTGCGCGAGGAAGACGACATGGACGAGGTCTTGGAGGAACCGTAGGGAAAGCGGCGAGCTGAGCTCGCCCGCCGACAACCAGTTAGCACAGTCGAGTGATAGGCAAATGCTGACAGCAGGCTGCACTGCTGCAGGCAAGGACATGTTCATGCATTCCAGAGTCATTCAGAACATCGAAAAACACAAGTATGAATGGGAACTCGGGCATCGCGCACTCATGCGAACCCATTCAACTGATCTGCGACCTCAGAAGCATCGCCAATATCCATATGATCGACAAGCAAGGAGTTTGCATTCCAATTGCCGTCAAGGGGTGCGCAGCCGCTCACGTTTGCCAAGAGCCTGCATAGCACATGAACAGGCAACGAGGGAAAGAGCAAGAAGCAACTCACGAGTCAACGCCCTGGGTCGTGAGGGCAGCCACTGGGTCGCTGAGGAGGACTTCAGCGCCGAACAGTGTTACAATGTTCGCATTGAGCATATGGTTGATCATGTGCCTGCGAAAGCGACCGGCTTGAGATAGGGCTCGGATTACAGTCAACAGAACCGGGCATACATTTGATCTGCAGGTGCGAGCGAGCAAGGGAATGTAGGATCCGTCGCAGAGAAGGGAGGCTCCCAGATCTGTTTCCAGCCGATATCAGCAATGGAAAAAGTTCAAGTATTGATTTCATTCACCATCTGGAATTCAAGCATGATAAAGTCCACAGCGTCCGGTCCGTCGGCGCCGGCATCGAGAAGAACCACGACACGCGTAACATTGTCGATCATCTGGCCCAGCGTCGGCCAGGAAGACTGGTTCATAGGAAGGGAGGGGGCACGTATATACGCAAGCGGGGTGATGCCTGGCCGTGCGGGAGGGAGAAACCCGATTACCTGCTGCATCAAACGCGGGTCCGTTGCCTCCTTGCCTCCCCGTTGCTGCATGTCCCAGCTCTCGATGCTCCCCTGGGCCGTCTGAACTAGCACCTCTATCATGTCGGCTGAAAATGAGCCGTCTGGTACGGCCGCCCAACATACCCCGGACATGCCTCTAACTCCACCGCCCGAAAGTGGAGAGCAGGCTCTCGAATCACTGCCCTGGGCTGAGGTCATTGAGCTCAAGACCTTCAGCGAGAGGAAGGCTTGGATTGAGGAAAAAACAAAGGTCGCATTCCACTCCATCGTTCAGAGAAAGCATGCCCTCAAACTTCACCTCCAGTTTTTGGAACAAATGCCGCCTATAGAGGTCTTCGCCGGGATGGAAGCCGTCCGCGCATCTGCTGAGAGTGTTTCTGAGCTTCCTAGTCGAGATGAACTCAAGCTGTGGTTGGTTGAACATGATGCTATTGAGAAAGAAACGGAAATCTTCGACCGTGGTGAATTGCAGACTATTAAGAAGTTTACAAAGGGTGCGTTCGTCGTGCATTCCCGAACAGAACTCAAACAGAGCCGTTTCTCAAGCTGCTACGCAACGAAATCTATCCCCCGCGGACACTGACTTGATCGAATTGACGCTGACGACTATTTATGAACTGGACAAGCTACTCCATCTTCTACGAGGCCGGTCGGACAACCTGGAGCTCATGGGAATCCGACTATCATGGGAGGAGTCCCGAACCGCGGCGTGGATCGAGCGACGCACCATTGTTTGCCGATCTTAAAAACTTCCTTGACACACGAGCTCGCTGGACCCCTACCGTTTATGAGGAAACGGAAATTGCTACGCCACCCCGGCATCCGGCCGTCGTGCGTCCCTCACTTCCTCGCGTCAGTAGCATCAGACACGCTACTCGCGTCCGCCGGTTTCTCTCGAAGCACGCGCCTTCAAGCTAGCAGAACTTCTTTC